>PPHD01029722.1:0-10528 GCA_002909625.1 Bambusicola thoracicus
TGCTGTAGATCCATTCTTCTTCTAGCCATTAAGTTATCAGTTATCGCTTGTACTGCATAAAGCCAAACTGTGTCCAGCGTTTCCAGAGCCTTAGTTTGAATTTTGTGTGAAGAGTCAGACTGAGTCTCATTTTGCCTCAAGCCAATGTATGTTTGTTTTGTGTTTTTTTTTTTAAGGGCAGTTTTATATTAGTTTGGTCTGGTTTTGTAGCTGCCCTTCAGCTTGGACCATAGGAAGATATTTTTGTTTCTCAGGTGTTTCTAGGTGTACCAGTGAGTTACTATTGGTCAGGTGACAGAGTCAGCTGCATGCTTTTGTATTCATCTTTCACTGTCACCGTGACTGTGGGTCCATCTGTGCCTTCTAAAAAAAGAATAAATGGGCAGCTGGCTGGTTCTTACTATGCTTCCCCTCTCTCACAGCTGTAGCAACGGTTTCAAAAAATTCAGTTTGAGAAACTGCAGTGCTTCCTGCCAGGTTAAACTTTACCTCCCCATGTTGACTGGGCACCACCAGAATGAGGAGCCGTTGGCATGGGGTTTCACTTGTGTTGCCTTGCTGTAGGCATGACAGTTGATAGCTTTGCCTGGTCCTCACAGCTCTTTTGCCAGCCACCATCTATTTGCTTAACCAGCTGGCACAGCTTGGTATTTGCATATGTATATTTGAGGGACAGTTGTCTAACTTTGCTGCTGGCCAGGTCTGATCTCCTATGCTTATTTTCGAAGGTGGTGAACCGTGGAGGGACAGCAAAATAAATAAAATAAATGAAGCTGTATAACACTTCATTTTTGTTGCTGTTTGTGAGTGTAGCACTCTTATATGGTGCGAAGCTCTAATGTGCAAGGAAGGGGCCTAATGTAGTAGCAGAGTATATCATCAGTGGGGAAAATATATTCTGTGGTTTTGTTTTTCTGTTTTTCTTTGCTTGCTAGGTCTGTACCTCTGGATACCTGCCTGGTGTTTAATCTGATAATGCACTTAGCTGATTTTGCAGTTACAAAGTACTACGTGGAAAAAAACTGACAGAGACAAGCAGTCAGACTGACTGTACTGAATTTCAAAATATGTATACATTTATTGATAATGTATCCTGATGGAAAATTAGTTTTTTCTAGGCTGTCAAATATTTCCTTACAGCCAGAAAGGCAGGAGCTTAGCTTCCCCAAGGAAGAAACTAGTTTAGAAGCAGCTCATAGTTGAATTTGTTACTATAGGGATTTTTTTCAGGAGCACCCCACATCTGAATAAAAATGCATTTCTCTCTGAGTTGTATTTAAGCACAGGTGGGGTAATGCACATTTTTACAGGTGAAAAAATGAAAAGGCAAAGAGCTTTATTTCAAAGATTACACAACGCGCTAAACTGAAATTAAATCAGAAAGCTGAAAGCAAGTAAAACTCCAACTAACAAAGGTTTCAGTTGCCATGAATTTAAAACTAATAATCTGATTTTTGCACCTCTGACAAAAGTCTAGATCTTAAAACATAAGACTTGGGGTCAGGAGATTTATGTTCTGCTTTGCTCACTGACAAATGGGGAATTCACAACTCTGGATATAACTTGAATTGCAAATACTATTTGCATTCTTTATTAGAAGAAAAGAGATCTCACCCATTCCATGCCTTGTTTCCATGTGGAAAACTGGCATTTAAATGCACATTTCTATGCTACCTGAGTGTTGCTCTTTGATATTACATCCATGAAGTACTTTGAGATCACTGAGAGAAAAGTGATGTGAAGTCATGTATTTTAACTTTCACAGAGTCTGGGTTTTGTTTCGCTGCTGTCTCAGAATGACAGGCCAGAACTTCCTTTGTGGGTTAGTTAATGGCAGTTCAACTGGTTCAGCAGGGTGAAGATCCAGCACCTCTTTTCTCTCTCCAGGACTTAGATGTACTACTTCTTCCCATCTTTCTGCAGATGGGGGAATGGAACAGAAAGACCCAAGAGGAAAATATAGGTGGACAAGATGGTACATGAGTTATTTTGAACAACTCGGTGACGCATCTTAGTTGTAAGAAACCGTGTTTTAAAATGAAAGAATGAACAATAAAAACTGTTAACTTTGGTATTTTTTACATAGGTTAATTTGAGTGGTCTTCCTCATTACAAGTGAGCAACTTAATAATGAAATTAGGAAAAGAGATGGACTGTTGGAGCTTAAGACCAGAGACAGACAGTCAAGGCAGCTAGAGAGTGAGGGATCCTGATGATGTGAAAAGGAGAGGCTGTCAGTGTGCTGCGCTCTGGCTTAGGACCTTGCCTAGCTGATTTCTGGCAGGCTGTCATAGATCATCCAATTCTTCAAGCTCGCTGCTCAGTTTCAGTGAAAATGAACATAAAATCATTGAATGATAGGATCACCAAGGTCAGAAAAGACCTACGAGACCATCCAGTCCAACTGTCTATCTGTCACCAATAGTTATCAGCAAACTATGTCCCTCAACACAATATCTAAACATTGCATGAACACCTCCAGGATCAGTGGCTCCACCACCTCCTTGGGCAGCCCACTCCAGCACCTGATCACTTGTTCAGAAAAGTAGTATTTCCAAATGTCCAACCTGAATATCCCCTGGAGCAAAAAGCAACGGGTAATAAATATTTAAAATAAAAAAATATACATATGTATAAAATAATGTATATATATAAAAAAAGAAAGAAAATATAAAGATAAAACCAATAGCTCATAGCTAGTGCCTTTATAGCAGCCCACCTGCTTCTATCTGGACTACAGTGAAAGCTGTGGTCCCTCTGTGCTTCCCTGTCTTCCTGCAGTCACTGCTTCTTAATTCCTCAGCACTGGCCCCCTACTGACAGGAGAGCGCTTCAGCTCTAGCTCTTTAAGTCGTTTTCTGCTCCTTGCTTCTACTGTTACCTCCATAGTCTGCTCCCAAACTGCAGGAGGTACTGCTTGAAAAGATTCATCTCTTCCCAGGTCAATGGCATGTCCAGGCAGTGACTATTTTTTGCTTTGTTTTGAAGAAGGATGCAGCAAGTGGACTACAGGCTGGAGTCTTTCTGCTCAATCGGGTTGAAAATACGGTGTCTGGTAATGGGTCGTCAGATCACTTAGAGATGTTATCCGTCACACAAGCAGAGAGAAAACCTGTCGATTTTCTTACAGGACTAAAGATTTCAAAGGATGTTGAATGCGTCAATGCTAATCCTGCATTGGGCAAAATGCCAGAGTCTGCCTAATGCCATTCCTGGTCTGACATTTGAGCCTTCATCCTGATGGATGCCAAAGCGGATCCCTCCAACTCAGAGTCATTAATTAGTGCGTAATGACTTTGTACAAGAAAGACCTCGGAAATGAGATTCAGAGAATTTCCTAACTGATAGTACATGGTGTGCATGCCAGGTTGGCCTGCTTCAGTCAGATTCTGAGGTCTCTTTAAGTCAAAGGGCCTGTGCTTCTGTTTACAATATATACCTTTTATCCTTTGCAGAATGACAGCTTCCTATATGTCTGAAGCCATTTTATCCTTTCTGGGCAGGAAATGAGTTTTAAGCTCTGCTAACAGTGGTATGGCTCTTGGAATGACAGCTCTGTTTTTTGAATGCATCAGTTTTCTTTCACATACATTAATTAAGACTCCTAGTCTCTAATCTCTGGCAGTGCATCCTTGTATGGTGATAGCAGAGTATATGAATATGGAGTGTCTGTTCTGTTAGAAGTTTGAACATGATTATGAGAGTTGGACAGTACTTTATTTCAATTCCTTTGCAAGGTGATTAGAAATTCTGAGAAGTTTCAGCAGTAATGGTAGCAATCAAATCTATTTTCCCAGTAATTTTCTTGAAAATAGCTTTGTACTCATCTACATAATGCTTTTGTCAGATCTCTCCATTTGATATTGCTACAATACAGTGAGTATTGGCTTGCAGAAGAGTTGGAGGAAGAAAACTCTGTAACTCTTTGGCACAGTCATGTACTTTTGCTAGTCCTGTCAGCACAAATACTGACTTCAGAGTGGTTTTCCAAGCATTTGGATTTAGTCAGTGCAACCAAACCATTATGGAGATCCTGAAGCAAACCTATTCCATTTTGTTTTACTATGGTTGGGTGCACGTAGCTAAAGGCTGGGGAGTCTTCCTCCTCAGAAGGCCACGTAGGACACTTTATATGGCAGTTGTTGTAGCTCTTTTCCTCTGTTGAGAGTGCGTAAGAATTTTGAATATGTAAAGCCTCTTATTGCATCTTTTTAATGCTTCTTCATGTGTTATTTTTCCAAGCCAGACTCTTCAGTTTCACTATGGAGTAAATGAAAACTGAAGAAAATTTAAGTGATTATGGCTTTGTGCTTCTTTCATTGCTTTTTTCTTTTTTAATGTGAAGATTAAAGTAAAGATTTTTTCAGCTATGCAGATTTTCAAATGTTTACAAAATTTCAGACTTACACTGAGAGTAAAATGACTTTTTTTGAGCTATTTTGAAAATCCTTGTATAATCTTATAGGGGGAAAACTGAGTAGGAAGAGAGGGAAAACAGAATACTTTGCCCTTTCACAGTGAATTCTGCTTTATAGGTTGGAGCTAAATTTAAACTCCGAAAAGAGCAAAGCTCTGTGTGCGTGGTGGGGGGACTGATTTAGCTGGAAGCAGAATGGGAGTTTTTGATGGTAGGCTGGAGGACAAATGTTCTAGGATGTCTCTGCGTGGCTCTACTCAAGGACAAGCATGGAGATGTTGGGGAGCTGTGCCTTCTGAAGCTGAATGGATCTCAGCACACGGTGCTGGGAGCCCCCCTCATGACCCAGCACACCTTTGTGATAGCAAAGCTCAATTTTACTGTAATCTGTGTTCCTCTCACCTATTTATTTCTTCTATGCGCTAATTAAACTCTCATTTTTGAGCTTGGGCTGCCATAAATTCACTAGCGTGACTCACAGAATTAATGTCTCTTGTGGTTGTCTTAGTAAGGGAGACCGGCACCCACAGCTCCTTGCCACAGAGCTAATAGGACGTGACTTCATGGTGCATTCCACAGAACACTTGATTGCCTGACAAGGGATGGTCTGGCTCCATACAGTCTTCTACTTAAAACCCTGGACAAGCCATTTATTTGCTTACGTGCACATCCATTAGTTACATTAACCATTTTGCTGGCAGCCACTTATGTTAGTAGGGTAGCCCTTGTTTCTTTGGGCTAGGATAGCTTGGTGCTGTAAGCAGAACTTGGCTTGTGGATGTTGAACTAGTTGGCTGTAGAACTGTCAAACTGTATGTGCTGATTTGGTGTGTTTAATAAGAATGAGGAACTCATTATTTACTAAGGACGGTAGGTTGCTTCTCACTGAAGTCCAGACTGGTCTTTCAGATACCTAAGGTGTAACACAAGTAACAGACTGAGCCCTTTTCATTAAAATCCTAGAAATACTGGGGCTCACTTTTACTATGTTGGTACTGGGTTTGTCTGAAATGAAGTGGTAAACTGTTTCTGACCTGTGATTTTCTCATCCATATAATGTGAAACTGGGAAAAACTCAGATGTGAGATACCATGCCCCAGATCTATTTTGGTCCTGTGATGGCAATAGGGGCTGTCGTTGTGCAACATACTGTTTGGGCAGCCAGAAGTCAGAGCCTTTAAATTATGTTGTCTGGCACAGGGGAGGGAAGAGAGAAGAACAGATTGTTTAAATGAATGATTTTGATCATGGAGGAAAGTGGCTTGGTGTAAAACCACAAACCCAGATATGTTTTCATATAAAGATTGTGGATTTGATCAACTTTCTGTTTTACCTTCTTCTCTCAAGCTCTGAATTTTTTTTTTTAATTGATTTTTCTTCCTTTTCATGGTTTGATCTTTTTTTCTTTCAGAAGTATTTGAAAAAATACTCAGATTCTGTTTAAATGTAAATATTTTTGTTCCTTGGTTGTAAAACTACAAAGAGAGATATAAGTGAGATCACTGGGGAGCATCGATGTTAAGGTGAAAACTCCTAGTACTTTAGATAGTACATGAGTCCCCAGTCTGATAACAGGCTCTGGTCTGAAGGCTGGTGTCTTGAAGGACTATGGCAGCAGCATGACTGCTTCCTCCAGGGTGAATTTCATGGGATTTTCTCTATTTTCATTAATCTGACAATACCATTTTAGAAAAAATCTTCCCTGCAATAATGAGTCTAATTCTGAGTGAGGACTTCAAATGTGACTGTTATCTGGTAGGATTTTGATACTGGTCTTCAAATTTCCTATCCTATGTTTTGTCTTGTGCAAAAATGAAGGGATGAGAGAAAGAGATTTGATTATTTACTTGGGGCTTGATTTTTTTTTTTCTTTATTTCTTATCAATTCCATTATTTCATTCTAATTGGACTAAATTTTTATTGTCAGCTACATGCTTTTTTACTAACCACTGAGCTCATTCTGAATACCAGTCCCTGATAAAGCACAGGTCTTCCACAGTGAGTCTGGAAGAAGGTAAATTCCATTCTTCTTTCTACCAAGAGTATTAAGTGCCTCCTTTGGAGAACATGAAATAATTACACTGTGGGTTTTTTGGCATGGGGCGCTAATGATTGAAACAGTTAACTCCGAGGTCTCATATTTTGGACTTCCAAATCACGTAGCTCAAGGAAGCTGAAAAGGCATCAGTGTAGAGAAGCATACAGGGGAGCATTCACCAAGGAGAGCTTGTACAAAAGAAAAAAAAAAAAAAAAGAGTTAACAGGTTGCTGATTCTACTTTGGAAAGAGGGAGAAGTTGAGAGAGTGGAGGATGGCATCACAACAAGGTGAAAGAAGGCAATTCGCCAGTCAGCACTTCCTCATCTCCGGAGGCTTGCATTTAAGCACATCCATCCAGCACAGCTGCAGCTTCATTTTAGGAATCAGGAAATAAGCTGAGTGGCAAAGAAAGATAGGAACCGACAGCTCTCACTGCTCAGGCTCTCCTCTTTGCACTGGGAGAGCAAGTAGAGAAGAGCTTTTCTCCTGCGGAAGTGCACAGCATTCCCCGGCAGACATTGCTGCTGAGCAGGGAGAATGGTAAAGTGAGGGAGAACTGGTGGAAGTGCCTGGTCCCAGCTGCCCGAGCGAATTAAGCTCAATGCCTGTGTGAGTTTTGCTGACTCTGGTTTGGGGAGGTACTGGATGGGAGAGCAAATGACAGTTGAGAATCTGCTGACATTTTTTTTCCAGTGGCTTTGCCATTAACAGCTAAGCTCATGCTCTTCACTTTAACAAAACCCTTTTAGAGCCCCATTAGCGCTGTCTTTGTTTTCTCTAGTCTGTTTCACAGATAATTGTGCCTTGTTTATGGAAAAGCCTGAGGTGAAGTGGAAGCAATTTCTCTTCATTCCAGGTGGCAGCAGAGTGGAAGCCAAATCCTGCTCTTGCCAAAGACTAGCGTGTTCCTGAGCCTTCCTGCTTCTTCGTTTTTACTTTCCCATTGTGTTCTTGTTAGGACTGGCACAGAGATGGGAGCTGGGTCATCTTGAAATAGCCAAAGATGGTCTTTAGATCCTTCCACAACATGCAGCATTTCATGGCCTCTTGTGGAGCCTGTGGCAACAGGGGACACTTGCTCTGAGGCAGATCGTGTCCATGTTTGTGCCACAGCAGGATGCTGCTGCATTTCGTCTTCTGTAGAGCTTTTGGCAACTCAGTGTACCTTTGCCCTGACCATCTCTTTCAGCAGCTTTTGCTCCTCTGTGATTATCCATCAGAGGTTTCTAAAAATGATGGTGATGCCACTGTTAGCAGCTAAGAGTGATTATAAACCACATTCCCAAACGATAACAGATACAAGTTAGCAGAAATATCAGCTCCTTTGTTTCTTACAGCAAGTACATGTGCAGCAGTAACCATCTACCTATCTTCTGTGCAAGGCATCTAGCTTGTCCATAAATAATGAATGTGTGGGGCACTGAATATGCATGCTGACTGAAGAGTAATCCCTGCCCTGGCAATGCTGAGTTGCAGCATTAACAAGAGATGCTAGACCTAATATCCTTTTCTTCCAATTTACTTCTGCTCCTTTGGTTGGCTTCTGTTAGGTGATGCCTATGTAATTATGGAGCTACAGAGCTTACAAGAGGCCAATGCAGTGTAATATGCCTGTCACTTGTATAATGCAGTAGCATGCTGGTGTCTGTGCTTCTTTGCTATCAACCTTCTACAATCCTTTGGTTTCTATGAAGGATTATACAGAAACAAACCAGTTGATTAACACTGTTTTCAAATCTCAACGCTTGTGAAACCAAACGAAAGCAATTTTTTTAAAATTGTTTTTAATTCCATTTCCCCAATCAAAACTAGAAACAGTAGAATGTTCATTTGTCCCCAGTGGAATGTTTCATTCACAGGAAAAAATTGTTTTGTTTTCAGATAATTACCATAAAAGCCAGTGAATTGTAAGCTTGGAATACCACAGAATTGCTTGCTACAGGATTACCTTGTATCAAGTGCCTGAACTGTTCAGGTATTTGTGCAGAATCTGAGAGAGGTTTAGCTTGCACTTCTGGATCAAGGAAATCGGGATCCAAGTTGTACACTATCCCCAGAGCTGTGTTTCTAAGTGCCTTTAAATTACTACTGGTGTGTTTCAAAGCTTTCTTTTGGAGTTTCGTCTTCATTCAAATGCGATGTGCGCAGTGAAAAGGCTTGCTGACACAATCCTAATAGCTTTTAAATCCAAGGTGCTCTGCCTTGCTTGTTTGCTGTTTTTCCTGTTCCCTACAGATTAGTAAATCAGGAACAGTTTCCTCAGTGATTTGAAGGAAAAATCAGAGGAATCTTAATATAAAGACTGATGGAATACACTGCATTTTTTAGTCTGTCCTAAAAAATAAATAATCTTCCTAGACAGCCTCATTGCAGCTATTCCAACAGCTACTTGTCACCCAGCTTCCTCTGCAGTCCCTTGATTCTAGCTTTGCTTGCTTCATGTTATCCTGGACTTAATGATCATCTAAAACATAAGGGAGAAGTCCTGGAAGAGGTTGTTTCTTCTCTTACTGCATGTTTTCTACATACCTTGTTGCCTCTTTTTGCTGCCTAAATCGATACATTCCCTGGTAGGGTACCTGTCAGATAATCTGGCCCAGATGCACAGTATCAAGTTGCTGAAGTGAACTGAACAAAAAATGAGCTCTCCTGGCTTGGGAGGGGAGATCTGCAAGCACCTCTGCCATCACTAGAATAATGATTTCCATGGAGAAACCGTACACAGGGGTTAAATGTCTGCACATATATGAAAATGGACAAAAATATGCATAGGGTGCATAGCCATGTATGTAACTGTACATATTTGGATAGAAGAACTGACTTTAGGCCAACAATAATGCAGGTACGTGGGTACCTCCCAGGGCATGCCAGCAGAGGAAGGCTGTCATGTAATGATCTTCATTTTCTTCTTGTGGACAAACTCGGTGAATTATTAATGCTTGACCTTGCCATGAGCAGCTCACCTTATGGAGATGTAATAACAGCTTCTCCTTCAGGTCCTGAAGAAAGAGATCAAGTAGCTTCATCCTCAAGAGGTGATTTTACTGATCCTTCCTTTGGGGGTTATGTTTTGATTGCTTAATTCATGCCTACTACTATTTCACAGTCTCCAGTCAGTTTCATTTCCTATCAGTTTATCCTGAAAGATGTTATCTTTTTCTGTTCAACTTGATCTCTAATGTATGTGCTATGTATGCCTGATTTAAAGAATTGAAATAATTCATGGATTGATAAAGAAGGTGGCACAACCACCATGGCAAAGTACATGTTCTGCTTCCAAGTCATATGGGCATTAGGAAAGGGATAAAGCTCGGTACCTCTGTGCTTCTCTCCCGCTTTCAATTACATTCCTTTAAAGTGATTTAGATGCATGCTACAGGTGTCTCTGAAGGCTTCTTTGCCTTCTTACACTTAGTAATTCATCATGTGGCAGATGCAAATTAAGACACAACACATCTATCCTGTGGGTTGCCTAAGCCTGTGGAGGAACTTCTACTTTGTTAGGGAGTGGAATTTGTTCTAAAAGATGAAGCATATCCAGGAGAATATGGTAAGTAGAGTAGGGTAAGATGAAGTCAGAAATGCTTGATCTCTTCTGGTGAGTGCTATTCCTCCTCTTTGGTTGTAGCCCCCACTCTAAGCATTCTTTACTGTTGACAGTGTACAGTGCAGGCAGACGTTTTCATAGGTAAAACTCTGGAGCGTGAACAAGCTTACTTAAGGTTTGGGTGCTGCTGTAGTTGCCCTTTTAAGTGCCTTTTTGTGTTATGTTGGGTAAGCAATCAGAACTTCCTGACTGTTCCCAAGGGGCTAGATGGAAACAGCTTGTGCTTGTTACAGACCTATGCTGAATGACAGCTCAAAGCAAAGAAATGGAAGCCTGATAGGCTATTAATGATCCCCTGGGATGTCCATTTATTTGATGTGTCATTTTCTAGTTCTTAAACACTTGGAGTCTCACAGAGCAAGTACTGAATGTGTCACTGCTTCCACTTGGTGAGGGGGCAGCAAGAGATGTTTCTGACAAGTGCAGTGGCATTTGCAGCCCTGTTATTGTGACCTAATCCTACA
>PPHD01029723.1:0-10528 GCA_002909625.1 Bambusicola thoracicus
AAGCTTTACCTTAAGGGGAAACAGAACTCTACTGCAGTCAGAGACTACAATAATGTATTTCGACCAATACTGACAGATGTCAAAAAACAAGATGAACAGGACCAAAATCAATTTCCAAGCAAAGAAGTCAATAATTATCAACTCTACACCATATAATCAAAGAATCATCAAGGTTGGAAAGATCCTCCAGTCCAACCATCCCCCTACCACCAATATTTCCTCACTACACCATGTCCCTCAGTACAACATCTAAAGGTTTATTGATCTAATGGATTTAGTCTAATGGATTCAATTTAGAATCCTACCTGGGCCAGAGATAAATTCAAAAATAAGGGCATAAATGCTAACACCAGTCACGCAACTCTACTCCACAGATCTTACTTATCCATCTTGAGGTGCCCTGATGAATCTTTGCTCAACTCTACTTTCAAATACGAACTTTTTTGTTTTTTTGGCTCAGTCATACTTCTATTAGCTTCTCTACTCCCACCCATGCCACCACACACTTTCAGCCCGCAACTTCCTTTTACTAAAGCTGTACAGTAATAAGTGCCTTCGTCTCTTAGCCCACACACTCCAGATCTTTCAAATTTTCTGCTACATTACTGCCTCCAAGACTCTATTTGCTACAGATTCCCTGCTAAACAGTTCTCAAAATGGCACCTATGCAGTTTCATGAACAGAACAGATCAGCAAAGATTAGAATGAAAACTCTTGGCTTAATTTTCATCATGTACACCCAGTTCTCCCCTCAACTTTATTCTCCAAAATAAGTTTCTCAATTCATGTGCCAATTACTTCTACTAATCTACTGAAAGTAAATGGTAGGAAGAGTGCTCATGAAAGAAAGAAGGGGGAAAAAAAAAAGCGTGCTTCATACCACAGGGACCAAGAGACAATTTTGACAAGACTTATTCCCATGCTAACTTGTTGGCCAAATTTCTGTTTTAGCATACACTGCAAACCAGTGCAGAAATATCGAACAGGAAAGCTCACCTTACAAGACTGTCTATATAGTCAACAACTTCAAAACGAAGCATTTCAAACTTTGTCAGTTTCTTAGACCGCCTTGATTCCTTCAGCTCCAACAAAGTCTTGAAAAAAAAGCAGAGCATAAAACTACATGGGAGGTAGTTTCTCTCTGGAGAACACATTTTACATGTTGAACATGTATAATTAATTTTTGCTGGCTTGTCTTCATCCATGCATTACGTTTATTTAGGCCAGTGTATCCAGTTCTCAAACTGGTAGAAGTTACGAAAATTCTTCAGGCCTGAAGCCTGAAGAAACGTGGTTTATGCAGAAGCATAATTTACAAGTCAAATACAATGAAATATCCTAATTTGCACGTTAAAATCCTAGTTAATGACAGATATTTTCTATCGTTTTCTACACATCGGGTAGGCCTCACATACACAGTTGGCATTATTACTTCATTTTTCAGAAGCATTACTTATACACAACCTTTACTCAGAGCTCCAGCAAGCAGGAAAGACCTAATCATGGACAAACACATCTAAAGAAACATTCAGTTAAAGAACTAGTGAGTGAAGTCAGCACAGGCCTAACCTTCTGAAGATGATAAAGATTTGTCTTCTTCTGGAGCTCTTTTTGTGGCGATATGGACTCATCACGGTCTTGGTAAGCTTCTGCTATGGGAAGAAAACAGATGTTCATTATGTGGGGGTAAACTCTTCCTCCATACTTATATAAACATCCTAACCCAAGCAATTTGAGAAGCATTCAGAGTTACCTGTTCACAGACCCTAACACAGGCAACTTTTGAGTCTTGCCCTTGTAAAAGATTGTTAAAAAGGAGTCAGCAGTGCAGCTTATCCAGTAGTTATTAAGTAAGTGAAGCAACGCATCCCTGAGAAAAGATCCAGCATAATCCTGGCTCATCACTTGAAATCCACTTAGGTCATTCTGGGTCATAATCTCAGCATTTGTAAACTGGACAGATTAGAGCAAGATAGTATCAATGCTTAATGAACTTTCAAGAAGTCATACACTGCATTTCTTTTCCTTTACATTTGCAACAAATACTAAATATGAAATAAGTCTACTCACTAAATGTAAAAACTGCAACCAGAGTAGCAAATGGAAAGCCTGCTCACGTATTTCGTTGTCCAGATTTATTTTCACCTTAATTTATAACCAAATTTTATTTTCATAGCCATGTACTTTGTTGATCAATTGCATCATTAATTTAGGAGGGGGGGGAGGGGGGTTGTAGATGGAAAACAAACAAACAAAATCTCTGACAGAACAGTCAAGGCCACACTGAACAAAAAAACTAGCCTTCTTGCCTTACTTATGGACGAAGATGTTACCAAGATGGAGATTCCACCTACAGATCACAGGAAAAGCTCGCATCAGCAGTAACAATCATCATATACAAACCTTATTGATGATCTACATAGAATGAATTGTTATTTTCTACTGTCCTGTAGAAAGGTGTCAACAAAATCATAATTGCAATTCCCTCAATATCAACGGAAAAGGTCTAATAGAAAACAGCAAAATTATCTTCTACAGTTGGTGTTTCAAAACACATCAGTAAGGAGAGCAGGACTGCAGATTGCTGCTTAGTTTCAATGTTACAGAATACCCATTCAATAAATACTTTACAGTGCTGATTATAGCAATTCTCAGTTCTTGAGAAAAAAAGGCTGTCTGTCTAAAACTAACTAATGGCTTCAATTTTTCTTGAAAGCTATTAAAATGTTCTGGTTCACAATATCAACTAACTGTACTCTAAAGAATTGATCATTAAAATGCATATTTAAAAGAAACCTCATCTTTTCTTCCACCAGTTCAATGTTAATAGCACATGTACACACACACACACACCAATGCATTTGTCAATACATTCTTTCTCATGAAAAGCTTAAAAAAGAAAAAAAGTGATGCCATGACACCCAGAACAGAATTGCTATCAGAGCAATTCCGAAGCCGAGAGTCTTTTAAAAGACCCCCATATCAATGAATGGCAAAAAATGTACTATCTTGGAATTTTGGAATAAGTGGAATTTTATCTAATGTTTGCATTTTTAATTAATCCTTCTATCAAAACAGACCCAACATAAAGGTATTTTCTTTCCTCAAGATTCAAGTTTTGACTTTTTCCAATTCATTCGGCAGTCTTGGAAAGAACAACAAGAAACAACAGCAAAAAAAACATTTGGGACCATGCTTTCACTGGGGCTTTGAGGGAGATACAGGTACATAACATTTTTTTGGCAGAAGAGTTCAGCTGAAGATCAGCATGACCACAGAAACATACAGGAAGAAGTCACCTAACTCAGCGACCTACCACTCATTTAAGGTTTACTTTAATTTCCCCCTCTCAATTCATAGTTTAAATCCTCTTTGAAAGCAAACTAAGATATGGACTCACTAGACCTTCCTTGCCTTAAAAACTTCTTCAAATCATCATTTGAAATAAATTTTTAATAAACTTTTCGTTACATTATGATTAGGACATAACCTTTTTTGTTCAGTGTGGCCTTGATTGTTGCTTGTATGTTGCTGTATTCTCACCTGTTTCATCTTGTTTTTCTTTATCATCCCAAGGTAAAAATCCAACCAGCTGATCCAATACTTCTGGAAAGTTTACATTTTAAAGTGCTTTAATTGTAATTTTCCAAACTAGATCAACTATTAGGTTTTCCAATGTAGTTCAGCATCTTCAGTGAATACACTTTTTTTTTTAAAGCAATCACCTTGTTCCTGTACCACAGCCCTGACATTCCTGTATCTTTTCACAATTACACGCTACAGACAAAAAAAAACCCACGTTTTTTCTTCTAAACAAGCAAAGCTTAGCCTACTTGTCCAGATGGAGTGTTGCAGCTCCAACTGACGATGACCTTCAATTAACACACATACAGAAGATGAGATGGTAGCAACTTCATATTCAAAAGAGAAACAGAAGTGAGCACGTCTTTACAGTTCAAAGAAAAGAACCAAATTCTTCTTCCAGACAAATGCTGGAATACATCAGTTCCTGTTTCTGATGGAATATGGCACTTTTTTTGTTAACTTGCCTCTGAAAGATGGAAAACTGCTGGTCATTTGCATTCCTACAGTTTTCATAATGTCCCCCTACCTTGAATAACCAGGTAGAGGGGGCAAGATAAGTTACAGTATGTCGATAGGGCAAACTGTGACAACCAACACAGGTCTAGTTTTCGTGTGAATCTAACCGGAGGTTAGTGCAATAACTTTATATACATTTGGACTGGATACCACGTCAGAGGAAAATCTGCTTCTGTTTATCTTTCAAAAACTGTTTTGTTAAATATTTTTAGTAATTGCAACATCTGGTAAAATGCTCAGAATACACATGACAGATTTAGTGAGTAATGTTTGCTGATCTGTCCAATTTCTTATCTTACATCACTCTTCTGCCTTAGAAAAGCATGAACCGCAAACCAATAAAGCATATAAACATGTCCTAATTGCGTCTGGTATTTAAAAACAATCTTGAAATATCTGACAACTTGATGCAATGAGAGAATATGACCAAGAAAAATACCATTTGTCCAATTACAGAACAGTTTCAGCCTAATCTGCAAGGGAACGTATGACGATGCACACCCACCTTCTAGTTTCTGAAACTGGGTCAAGAACTCCTTCAGCTTCTCTACTATCTCATCAAACTCCCTTCCAGGAGATGACACAAGAATTTCCACAGACTTTTGAAGCATGGTTACCAAATCAGACTTATTTAACATCCTAAAAGACACAATTATGGACACAGAATGATGAGACATCTTTCAATGTTCTTAACCGAAATAAAATGTTAAAAATAATTAGGAAAAAAAGGGTTTTTAAAAAAGAAAACCCCCATAAAGACAAGTTTTTTTCCCCCTCTGACATTAAGTGATATCAAACAAAAGCAAACAAACAAACAAAACTGCTTTGGACAGATGTACTTACCATTTTTCCACAGGACTGACAAGGAAAAATTTTTCTGATACTCTACACAAAAAACCTCAGTGGATATATAGTTACAAGTTTTGAGAATTTGTAACTTTTGAAACTATGAACCCCATTACAAAAATATAGTAGGGTTTAAAACTGATTCCAAAAAAGATGGTATCTTATGAAATCAGAATGTCTTAGTTTCAGCTGGGACACAGCAATATACATTCACCCATGCAAGAAGTACATTACTCTCTGTGATTCAAAACGAGTTCTCAAACTAAACTGGAATTACTGCTTTCTGTATTTAATTGGTACCACCCAACCACTCCTAGAATCACAGAATTGTTTAGGTTGAAAGGGACCTCTCAAAGTCATCGAGTCCAAGTTCCAGCCTAGTATTTACTTAGTTTTATTTATATATTAGAGCATTTTATAAATGTCACCAAGCACTTCTCAGTTTCACAATCTTCATTCAAAAGATAATAAAGCAAACCCTTGCAAATATCCATAAATGAGCTCCAGAATTAAGTCACCGCATCCAGACAGTACCTCTGCACATGCATGGCTCTTTTTTCATGTGGTGCAAGAGATTCCAATTGCCAAACACCACAGTTCTGAACAATCACATATTTGTAATAGCTACTGTTTCTAAGAGCCCTACTCAGCCTATTCGTCTGGTTTTGCTTCCTCTTTATGAAGTACAAAACAAAGGTGTTAACAGTTAAAGGATTCCACAAGACAGAAAAGACGTGGATACATAAAAAAAAGGATGATAAGAAAGCAACGAAATGGTGGCCATCGGTGTGTCAGGCAGCAGGTCTTCATGTCAGCTAGCTAAACGTTGTCTAAGAGAGATTTAAGGAGGCATTTAGAAGAGGCTGGGGTAGCTTTGTCAATGTTTGGAAGGGCAAAGGCAATTCAAGCTCGAGTTTCTGATTAGCAGTTGATGTTTATCTGATTTGTGGTTATGGATTTTTGCGAGGCAACAGTTGCTTTTACATACATTCATTGTGTACAGAAAAACAGCAGGAGCTAACAAAAGGAAGGTGACCTTTACCACACAAAGGGTAGAAAATATTTACTGTTTTGTAGAGAATAATGGATGAACAAGATGGCCTTGTTCCAGGCATGAGAAAATACTGCAATAGTTAAATATGTAAAATGACAAGAGGATGACAAGATGTATAGATATGCAAATGGAAAACTGTTCTTTTCCATTCATTTATATTAGTATTTTTTTCCAATATGCAAGTTCTACAAGTATCCCAGACATAAGAACCTAGAGAAGAACTTGTTTACAAAGATAATTAGGGTAGGAGGCCCAAACAACAGGCAAAAGTATTGTTACTGTACATTGGGAAACAGTAAAGAATCTTTTTCAGCCTCTTGGACCTGAGACTACTGCAAGGTACTCCAGGCATCAGAAAATCTCACATCATCCAGACACATCCAATAAATATCTCTTATTAGTCAGACATGAGTTATGAAAGAAAAAAGGAAATCAGGATGAAACCCATAGAAACTTTCAGAATGCTGAAGGGACGTTTGCCTGAAGAACTGATAAGACAGGCAAACAACACAATGATATAAATGACTGGACTGTGATAAGCAACACATGACCAATGACATCAGCTATCAGCAGCCAAAACCACAGTACAGTATCCAGACAGATGGAAGACTGTCGTTAAAACGTTTTGCCACCTAAATCTTGACCAGATGCCCAAGCCAGTTAGCTCTCCATAATCAGCAAAGAGACACGTGCTCCTACATCTCTTGATTCTCTCTCTTCTGACTGGACTGATTACCTGCTAAACCTCACATTCACTCACTCTCTTCTCTAATTTTAACTTCTTTAATACAAGGAAAAAAAAAAGGCTCTGGAAAAGGTTGAAAAAGAAGAATGGAAGGGTGAGCACAAGGAATATCAATAGGTGATACAGCCCCTAGGAAAGCAGAGATATTAAAGAACAGTCAACATGTTCCATGGTAAAGCAAAGGGGAAAAGAAAAGAAGACTCAGTGGAAGGGCAAAAATCACATTTTGCCACTTCCTTCTAAAACACACCAGCAAGACCCCACGCAGGAAAATCAGAGACGGTAAATATCTGTTAAAAGGGAGAAGGGAGCTAAAGAAAGAGCTGAAAAAAATATATAACTTTCAAATATTGTAAGGAACTCACATTGAAGAAGTTAGGAAAAAAGGATGGAATTTCTGGATTTAAAACAGAAAAACAAATCAAACTAAAACAACAACAACAAACACTCATCGTCTATGAAAGCAATAACCCTGATTACTGATATTTCTATTCTACTCTGATCAGCATCATTTCTACCAGAAATTCCACGTAGTGGTTGTCGGGGTTAGAGAAACAAGAGAGAGATGAACAGAAAAAGAATAAAGAGGAAATAAGCCAGAATCTGATGGCAGCATCAACCAGAAAGCAAATGAATTCAGAGTGGAGGAAAGTAAATTAAACATAGGAGGAGAAAAAAGGAGAGGTAAGAAATGGCCAAGAGTCACTAGATATTACTGAACAGACAGAACAGAAAAGCACAGTGACACATTTGTGACAAAGGACAGATAAGTGATTGAGTGCTGTCAAGATTCAAGAGAGTCAGAAAAGAATTAAGAAATGACTGCAGACATGATAACTCAAGCAAGCAATCCTTCCAATGGGATGAGGATAAAAATATAGCAAAGCGGTGCTGTGAGGGAAGGTAGTGTGGTAAAGGTACAATATGGAGAGAATGTTTCTTTTGAACATGAGCCCAGACAGTGATCCTCCACCCACCACAGATATGGCTTTTCTATTCAACGTTATTGTCAGGACATCAAACCTCACAACCTCAGAGACTCTTGACATGGAAGTTACGGTAACAGAGTTGTATCAGCAACTTGAGCAACATAAATCAGGTACTGTTCGAATTAATGCAGATATCAGGAAACAGTTACTTGCCATGAGAAAGTTTAAAAGTCTGTGTTGCAACATGGCAACATAAAGGTTTTCCATTATGGAACGATGACTTTTCAATTTTAAACACTGATAGACAATACAAATACAGCTCTCCTGAAGTTCAATAACAATTAGCACAATCCCTGTACAAACTCAAAGACAAGTTTGTATATACATATAAAAAAAGGCAGCAGAGTAAGAAATAAAGGCCACAGCTACCATTTGGAACAGATTTTGGTTTTTCAGAATGGACCACATTTTAGGCCAACTAAAACGAGTAACTTGGTTGACCAACTGTTAATAAAAAGGTTTTCAAAAATACAGCATAATTACATATTCAGTGAAAGAAAACTGAAAGAATACCTAACAATTACACAGCTGATGTTCTCATTTACACAAACACATCTCGATGTCTTCAGCATATTTCCACTGGGCATAGGAAATATTAGATTCTGGCTGAGTTTCATAGGAAACAGTAGAAATACAAAATGAAGTAAGCAGTCAGTTCTACTCACAAACAATCCTACAAGCTGCAGATCTTCAACGCAGGTAGCATGCTTAGCTTTAAGTTCCAAAATAACAGACAACTGATATTCTACATGTGTTCAGTGGTATTAAACAGAATTAAAAAAGGATAAAAAAAAGGATTAAAAAGTCACCTTGCTAACTGAAGAGATGACTCATACTCCTCTGTCTCCCACACTCGGTTTTCCAAACATGCACAGTGCAGTTCTCTGATCTGTTATGCAGAAAGTGAAGAAAGAATAAAATGTTTTTTACAAGCTAAGCACTTAAGAACTCTTACAACAAGCTTTTTAAAGTAACGTGTAATTCCTTTAGAGCTTCTTTCCCAAATACACAGAATGACTATGACATAAATCAGGAGTGTTCAGTATCTTATACAACTAACTTCCCTGCATTGCCGGAGTCCCTATGTTGCTCCATACCCAGTTTAAAACAACCAGCTGAAGGTAACTGCACAGATCAGTGAGGGAATAACTAAACAACTCTTAAATCTCAAATACTGGGAGACTTCAATTTTGTTGTTAGGGACGGACTCTGAAAACAGTGTGTAACAGACGGAGAACAGATAAACACACATGCACAGAATATATTGTTCTTTTAGTGGAAGAAGAAATTGCTTACTACGAGAATCACTGACATTAGAGCAACACGGCTGTTAAGAGCAATTATCACCGTTCCCTTACTATCATTTTATTTTGCACAGAAAATCCCTGAAACTCAGCTACTCAGATTCTCAAAACGAGACTATTTGACTCTTCTAGGTGGTAGAAGAGTATACATTGTTTGCACTTCATACAGAAAATTGGAGGTGTGGGAAAAATCAACTTGCCAATTCACTTGCTGGTCTGTACATTTGCCTCCTTCTACAAACACATTCCTGCTGACTGATGAGCTATCGTCCCTGCCAGCAGAGAAACCACACGCTGTTTCTCTCTTCCCATGGCAAGAAAGCATCTGTCTCCATTGGAGAAGTCGGGAGCAAAACAGCAGAACAGTAAATAAAAAGAATAAATACTAATTCAGATGTCACACTGGGAAATGACAAAATATGTCTCATTGAAACAGAGTAAGAGTACTTCACCTGCTTGCCCAAAGGATACTTTGGAAGAGAAGATGTGAAAACATGAAGACACCTCAGAATGGGAAAATAATTTTCATGGTAAACATTCAAGTCCTCCAGCAGCTTCTGCACTGCTTCCTACAGTGGCAGGATAATGAAGCAATTAGAAGTCATTCTGACATGAGTTTGTTTAAAACCTTCCCTAAGTTCTTAACGTGACTCTGAGGTTTTGACGCTCCGGTGTGCTGTGTTTTAAATCCCCAGTTTTTGCTTAAGACCACTGTGTAAAAATAATTCATTTCAACAGTTCACTGCAATCACACTGCGTATTTTAAACCTTTTTCTTCCATCTCACTGGAGAGTTGTTATTGATTAGCATAAGCTTCATTTTCAACAATATTTAGCTGTTGTGATATCTCCTAAAACCAAGGCAATACATGTAATAGGTACTGAGAAATTACCTAGCTATATTTGTTCAAGTCTTCATTAATTGCTTTACTTTTTATCACAAGTGCTTTTAAAAATCTCTCTCTTGCATTATGGGTGGCTCCTGCTTTTATTAATGAGATATACATAAAAGGATCAGATCACAGAGAAGTATTCCCGAGTTGCCGCTTCTACGTGCTTTTAGTTCAACTTGTTTATTTATGGATTCAGATTTTCAGAAACAGGAAAAAACAAGCAAACAAAAAAACACATATCACGAGAAAGAAATAAGGAACTGATGCTATTGAATTTACCAGTTTGCGCCTCATCATTGCTGGATTCCCATGGAAGAATCTGTAATGCCTCTGGAAAATCCCACTAGAAATTTCTGCTGGCTCTATTTAAGCATTTTAGGCTCACTACAATTAAGTTTACGAATGAGAAGATCTTCTCTCCCCTGCTTGTAGTCAAAGATCAAAAGAGGATATCAGAATTCTCTACGTTTTTACTGCCCTTTCACTCAGCTCGGAGAGAGCCACTCCAAACAGAAAAAAGAATAAATCAATGTAACAAAACAAACAACCGAAGTGCTCTGAAGTTAAGCTAAAGAGTATCAAAGATTAAAAAAAAAA
>PPHD01029724.1:0-10528 GCA_002909625.1 Bambusicola thoracicus
AGAGGAGAGGAGAGGAGAGGAGAGGAGAGGAGAGGAGGCTATGGGATTTCAGGGAAACAATTATCTGATCTGCCTGGTTTATTAACCAGCCAGTATGAAATGTTTCCCATGCTTTGCCTGATCCTTGTACAGAGAGCCTGGAAGATCTGGGGATGGTAGAGCAAGAAGATTTAATGGATATGGATTTGGTTATATTGATTACAGAATAGTTGTAGGATTCCAGCACTTAGGTAATTTGGGTCTTGGTTTCATGTGTGCAGACCCAAGTCCAGCCAAACTGGCAGGGGTTCCCATAAATCCTGGCATCAGGCAAGATCAGGATTCTTACAAGGAAGTGGTGGAAGCTTTGGAAACCTTACCTGCAATCCTTCTGTACCTGGTCATGCATTTGTACCAAGGGGTTGCGAACAAGCCTGCCCAGCTCTTGTTTGCTTTGTCTCCATCCATGCTGATGATCTAGTGCTGGGACTAAGACTGGCACAGCACACTACGCTCCTGAGCTGAGACCTTGTGCTTGTGAATTTCAAGCATGAGCTGACAACTAAATAAGACATTGTGTTGCATTGCTGCATGGGTAATCCTCCTCCCTGGCCAAATTTACTCTCAGCACAAAGATAAAGACAAATGTAGAACAGAAAACAAGGACTTCTCCTTGGGTAATGACTGTATAATAGGCTGTTACTGGAGGGTGGACTCCTTAGAGGTCAGCGTCCCTCACTCTGCACTGGGGAAGGAAAAACATATATCCAGCCCAGCCTTTGAGGCTGCTTGTTCAACCTGTTCTTTGAACCCTTGTGGTTAGTGGCTTCCACAAGGCTCTTTGGCAGGCTGAGATGTAAAAGTTATTTTGAACCTGCAGTAATGTCCAAGGGTCTTAAGCTGGGGTCTGTAGACTAGGGCTGGGATGCTCGCCGGCACATTCTTCTGCAGTGCCTGTAATTTTGTAAACAACAGAGGGAGCAGTCTGCCAGGCTGAGGCAGTTTGCTCTTGCCTTTGGGATCACCTCATTTCAGGGCTACATAAATAGGACTTGCAGCCAGAATAATGCATGTAGTTGGTGGATTACTTACGCAGATAAAGTCAGGTATGGTACCACAGCTGAGGTGATGATTAATTGCTGTGTATCTTCTAAATGCTCTGCTGTTTCTAGACACTGAACTAGCTTTAAAATCATCATGCTTTTAAGGTGAGCAGGAGCATTTGCTGAGCAAATAATCCCACTGTATCAACCACTTGAACTCACTGGAAAATGTTATAGCCCTCACAGCAAGTCACACAGACTGCTATTCTGCCAACCCTTTGCCCTGTCCACTTTCTTCCCTGTGCTTCTTCACTTGTGGCATACCTTTGCCATCCAGTGTCAGAGGTAGCCATGCCATTGTCAGAGGCAGCACACACTGAAGTCTTCACAATGTACTGCACTGTGGTTTATGTTTACATGCGCCTCTTAGCATTATAGATCTGGCCTTTGTCTTTGTTATTTGTGTCTCCAATTCTTCCCCTACAAAGTACATTAGTTGCTATGGAAACAATTATTTTGTTGGTATGAGTAATCTTCGTGACAGCAACAAAAGCAGCAAAAAGTCAGTTCGTATGCTACATCTTCTACTTAATTCAGTTAGTTGCTAATTAGATCTTCCCTTGAAAGTGATCAAAAACCCTGCCACCAATAATCCGTAGGGAAAAAATAAATATTTTTTTACTGTCTGCTTTGATCAGTTTTGCTAACTTTGCATTAATCAGAGAAAACTGACAGGTAGAAGCTGAAGCATTCACCAACATCCAGTCCCTCAGTGTAGGACGACCAGAGGATATAGGCTGTATGTAGGAAGCCCCCAGCAAATCATAGCATCAGCACCTGAACCACTGAGCAAAGCAGAAGAGCCTAAGTCCCAACATTATAGAGATCACCAAAATAACACCAGATTCTGAGCTGACCCATTGCTCTCTGCACTTATCCAAGAGGTCTAGCGTAACCCAATGCATGGAGGATGCAGCATCCCAGCATGGTGATACAGGGACTCCACATTAAACCTTGCCTAGGATCCACTAGACCTGGTCCATGTCTGTCCATTTGTAATAAACTGGAGTTTTTCTGAGGCTTTACATTCATAGAATTATAGACTCAGGCTCATAGTCTCATAGAATCATAGACTGGCTTGGGTTGGGAGGGACCTCAAGGATCATAAAGTTCCAACCTCCCAGCAACAGGCAGGGTTGCCAGCCCCTAGATCAAGTACTAGATCAGGTTGCCCAGGGCCCCATCCAGCCTGGCCTTGAACACCTCCAGGGACAGGGGTATCCATAAGCTCTCCGGGCAACCTGTTCCAGCCTCTCACCACCCTCTAAGTGAAAAACTTCCCTGACATCTAATCTAAACCTTCCCTCCTTCAGTTTAAAACCATTTCTCCTTGTCACATCACTATCTACCCATGAAAAAAATCTGCTTTCTCTCCTGTTTATAATTTCCCTTTAAATACTGGAAGCACACGATGAGATCTCCATGCAGCCTTTGGTTCTCAGCTCTTTCTCTCTCTTCCCAGCTCCTTCAGCCTCCACATGGACATAGAGCCATTGACCACAAATCTCTGGCTGTGACCTTCCAATCAATTCCTTATCCACTGAATAGTCCACCCTTCAAATTTGTATCTCTCCAACTCAGAGATAAAGATGGTGAAGACCAAGTAGATGGTATCAATTGCCTTACCTTTGTCCACCAGTGCCATCACTCCATCATACGAGGCCACCAGATTGGTCAGGCAAATTCTGTGCTTGGTGAAGCCATGCTGGCTGTCTTGGATCACTTTCTCATCCCTCATGTGCCTTAACATCTCTTCTGGAATGATCTGTTCCATGATCTTTCCAGGCACAAAGGTGAGGCTCACCGGCCTGTAGTTTCCTGAGTCCTCCTTCCTCCCTTTTTTGTAAATGTTTCCATTTTTTGCAGTCAATGGGGACTTCACCTGACATCCACAACTTTTCAAATAAGATGGAGAGTGGCTCAGTAACCACATCAGCCAGATCTCTTAGGACCTTGGAATACATGTCGTCCAGCCGTTTTGCCTTGTACATAGTCAGTCTCATGAGGAGGTCTTGGACTTGCTCTTGTCCTTAGAGTGGGGAGGGAGTTTGCTCCCCTAGTCCCCATCAAGAGGTTCAGGGATGTGAGAAATACAAGAATCCTGGCAGCCAGTGAAAACTGAGTCAAAAAACTCACTGAGTACCTCAGCCTCCTCCATATTTGTTGTAGCCAGTTCTTCCTTCTCATTATCAGTGGTACTCTCTCTTTGGCATCTCTCTCCTGAATAATGTACCTGTAGAGCCCCTTTTTGTTGTTTTTAACATCCCTTGCCAAATTCAGTTCTATCTGTGCCTTGGCTTTCCTAATCCCATCTCTGCAAGTTCAGACAGCATCCCTGTATTCTTCCCATGTGGCATGGCCTTGCTTCCACTGTCTGTATTTGCCCTTCTTTTTCCTCAGTTTGACCAAACCATGCTGATTCCTGCCTTCTCTGCCTGCTTGCTTATTTTGAGGGACTGAGAGCTCTTGAGCTCTCAGAAAAGCATCCTTAAAGAGTAGCCAGCTTTGCTCCACTCCTTTGTCTCCAAGGACAGCTTGCCAGGAGATCTCGTCTGACAATTATTTAAACAGCCTGAAGTTTGCTCTCCTGAAGTTCAGGGTCCTTACTCTACTCTTTTCCAGGTACATGCTCCTGAAGATCATGAACTCAGCCAGGGTATGGTCACTGCAGCACAGGCTGCCTCCAGTCTTAATGTCTTTAATGGTCTCCACCACACTGGTGAGCACAAGGTCACCTCTGGTTGATTTGTCCAATACCTGAACCAGAAAGTTATTCTCAATGGACTCCAGGAGTCTCTTGGATTGCTTGCAGCTCACCATGTTGTTTTCCCAGCAGAAACAAGAAACATTAACTAGAGATAATTTAAACTTCTAAATCAGGCTCTGACAAGATGTCTGATGGCATGCCTGCAGCTGGCCCTACATCTCCAGGACACCAACAGAGCCACCCAAAATACAGTGAGTACTACTTGGCTGCTCCAAGCTTTGCCTATGCCTCACCTGATGCTGCAGGCCTGTTGTGCAGAATGATTCAGCTGCCTCGGCTAGAGCAAGCTTGGTGGAAACTGTACCTCGAATTGAGTCCTAGCAAGATTTGTGGAAGCAGGTTTAGGTGGATGCAGGAGACACATAGGGGACTGTGAGTAGGGACATGTCCTCTGATCTCAGACAATGAGAAATGGCTCATCTGAGGATGCTCCCAGATGCTAGACTCTCTATATTCTCCAGTGCTGCTGAATGTGAGATGTCAGCTGAGCACTTCTGGGTCTCCAGTAAGAGCTGATTAATAGTAGCAATCAGACAAGCTCTTTGGTGTGAAAAAGGGCAGAGGCAAGAAACAGATTTGAAAGAAATGATGTGATCCCAAATAACTCCCAAAGGAGTTGATGCCTCCAGTGACCCACCCAGGAAGAATAAACCCAAGGAAATCCCTAGACTGTGATAAGCCATTTGGAGACTGGATGTACCACTAGGATGGGACATGGTGAAATGCTATATCTATACAAGGAAGATGTACTGCAGCCCAGATAACAACACAACCACCTCAAATACTTCTTCCTGCTTTCTCTGTTAGCTAGTCATTGTATGAGGGGATTGATACTGACGCTTCTGAAGGTTAGGAGCTGTGCTATGCTACCCTTCACCTGCCTGGAAAGCACATCCTGCCCCAGTACCTCTCTCCTTGATCCACACGCCAAACTTCAAAGGCATTCCAATGCTTCCAGTAGACCCCAGACTATAACCACAGGGATGGGTGTTCCTTTTCCAGAGGCTTTTACCCTGTGGAGCTCCCAGTGGATGGTGTGGAACTGCTTACTGCTCAGTGCCACACTCAGGCACCTTCAGGCCCAACATGTGGCATAAAGTGTAGCTTGCATGGTGCTGTGTGAGTGCCCACACCTGAGCAGAAAGCACCACTGAGTCATGGATGGTGATAAGTTCTTCAGAAGGGATAGGCAAGGAAGGAGATGTGGCAGTATGGCTCTCTATGTTAGAGAGTGTTTTGATGTTCTAGAGCTCATGATGAGAATTATAAGGTTAAGTCTCAGTGGGTAAGGACAAAGGGCGGGGGGGGCAACAAAGCTGACATGGGGATCTGTTCTGGACCACCTAACATAGATGAAGAGACAGATGAGGTGCTCTGTGAGCAGATGGCAGAAGTCATGCGATTTCCAGCCCTTGTACTCATGGGCGACTTCAACTTCCCTGATATAATCTGGAAATATAATACTATGCAGAAGAAGCAGTCTAGGAGGTTTCTAGAGTGTATGGAAGAAAACTCCGTGACACAGCTGGTAACAGAGCCTACAAGGGAGGAGCCCTTCTAGACCTGCTGTTCACAGAGAAGGACTGTTGGGAGACACGGAGGAGGGTAGCTGTCTTGGGCAGTGCAGCCACAAAATGGTAGAATTCTCCATTCTTGATGAAGTCATGAGATGGGCCAGAAAAACTGCTACCTTGGATTTCCAGAGTTTGAACTGTTCCAGACTTTGAGCTGTTCAGAACACTGGCAGGGAGGATCCTTTGGGATTCAGTCCTAAAGGGCAAAGAGGTCCAGGAAGGCTGGGCACTCCTCAAGATGGAAATCTTAGAGGCACAGGAACAAACTGTCCTCCTGTGTTGCAACATGAGTCAGCAGGGAAAAAGACTGGCTTGGATGAAGAGGATCCAGGAGAAAAAGAGCATCTACCTCCTGTGGAAGAAGGGACTGACTACTTGGAGAGAGGACAAAGAAGTTGTTAGGATGTGCAGGGAGAAAAATTAGAAACGCAAAAGCCCAGCTTGGACCCAACTTGTACACTGGGGTAAAAGAGAACAAAAAACATTTTTACAGATACATTAACAGTAAGAGGAGGGCTTAGAAGAATCTCCATCCTTTACTGGATGCGGTGGCAAATGTGACCACTGAGGATAAGGAAAAGGCTGAGGTTCTCAATGCCTTCTTTACATCTGTCTTAAAAAGTGAGACCTTGAGGTACTCTACCCCCTGAACTGGAAGTCTGGGATGGAGAGCAGAATAGACCTCCCATGATTCAAGTGGAAACAGTCAGAGATTTACTACTCCACCTGGACTGTCACAAGTCCCTGGGACCAGATCTACCTGAGGATGCTGAGGGAGCTGGCAGAGGTGGTTGCCAAGCCACTTTCCACCATCAGTGTTCCTGGTCAATCATAGAGGTCACAGAGAATCGGAGGCTTGCCAATGTGACTCCCATCTACAAGAAGGGCCACAGGGATGATCCAGAGTACCAGAGGCTCATCATCCTGACCTCAGTGCCCATGAAGGTGATGGAACAGATCATCTTGACTGAGATCACACATGAGTGGGACAACTGGGGGATCAGGCCCAGCCAGCATGGGTTCACAGAAGGCAGGTCCTGCTTGACCAACCTGATCTTCTATGATTGAGTGCCCTGCCTGGTAGATGAGTGAAAGGCCGTTGGTGTAGTCTACCTAGACTTCTGAGAAGTCTTCAATGCTATCTCCCACAGTATTCTCCTGGAGAAGCTGGCAGCCTGTGGCTTACCCACTCTTTGCTGGATAAAGAACTGGCAGGGTGGTTGTGATGTAGTGATGAATGGAGTTAAATCCAGCTGGTGACTGGTCACGAGTGATGTCTCCCAGGGGTCAGTACTGGGGCCGGTCCTCTTTAATAGCTTTACTGATGATTTGGGTGAGGGGATTGAGTGCACCATCAGTAAGTTTGCAGATAACACCAAGTTGGGAGGAAGTGCTGATTTGTCTGAGGGTAGGAAGGCCCTACAGAGGGGTGTGAACAGGCTGGATAGCTGGACTGAGGCCAGTGGAATGAAGTTCAACAAGACCAACTGCCCGGTCCTGCACTTTGGTCACAACAACCTCAGGCAGCGCTACAGGCTTGGGGCAGAGTGGCTGGAAAGCTGCATGGAGAAAAAGGATCTTGGGATGATAGCTGAGAGCCGGCTGAATGCGAGCCAGCAGTGTGCCCCTATACTCAGCTCTGGTGAGGCTGCACCTCAAGTGCTCAGTTTTGGACCCCTCATTATAAGAAAAACATTGAGGCCCTGGAGTGTGTCCAGGTTAGGGCAGTGAAGTTGGTGAGGAGCATGTCTTATGGGCAGAGGCTGAAGGAACTGCGATTGTTGAGTCTGGAGGAGGCTCAGGGGAGACCTTACCGCTCTCTACAAATGCCTGAAAGGAGGTTGTAGTGAGGTGGGTGTTGGCCTATTCTCCTGTGTAACTAGTGATAGGACTGGAGGGAATGGCCTCAAATTGGCCATTCTCTTATCCATCCTCAGACTGGATATTTGGAAAAATTTCTTCTCTGAAAGAGTGGTCAGGCATTGGCACAGGCTGCACAGGGAGGTGGTGCAGTCACTGTCCCTGGAAGCGTCCAAGAGACATTTGGATGTTGTACTGAAGGACATGGTTTAGTGGGAAATATTGAAGGTAGGTGGAAAGTTGGACTAGATGATCTTGGAGGTCTTTTCCAACCACAGTGATTCTATGATTCTATGATTCATTTCAATCGGAGAGGGGTTGTATTCAGCCACAAGCACTCAGGGAGGGCTGAGGACCAGTCCAGGGAGCAAGGGAAAGTAAGTGACAGCTCAGGTGGGACTGGGGTGCAGCCTGCTCAGAGAATCACAGAATCACAGGAGTTAGAAGGGACCTCAAGTGATCACTGAGTCCAGCTCCCCTGCTAATGCAGGTACTCTACAATAAGTTGCAGAGGCAGGGATACAGATGTGTCCTGAATATGTCTATAGAAGGAGACTCCACAATCTGTCTGGGCAGCCTGTTCCAGTGCTCAGTCACCATTATTGTAAATAAGTTCTGCATGTTAGCACCATGGTTACCAGCCTTTCCTCATATGGGAGATGCTCCAGGCCCTTTATCATCTTTGTGGCCCTCCACTGGAATGGGAAACACCCTGCAGCATATGTGGCATTCTGAGCTCATCTCCATCCCAGGATGGCCTGGGAGCCTGCTTGCTTCTCTTTCATGTGGAGAACTCTGTTAAGGCACACTCTGGGTAAGTGTGCCTGGAGCACACCACAGGCACACACTAGGGATAGAGCTTCTTAGGACAGCAGGTGGGCTTATTTCCCCACTGTGGGAGAATTGTTCCCAAAGCAGCTCGTGAGCCCTGCTGGGAAGAGCACAGCAGTTTTGGGCAAGTCAAAGTAGAAGACTGGTGACTACAGTGCCCAGCAATGGTTGACCAGCAGTTCAGGCCCAAAGCTACTTAGCACATCTCACAACTTCTGGGTGACTGAGCTTTAAATTTCATTCCATGGATGCCCACAGAGAGAAGCCTGACAAGAAGAAATTCTAAACCTGTTCTGTGCAGCAGTAAAAGCACTTACATGTGTGCGTGGAGGCACAAGACCCAGGGCACCATGCTGGGAGCTCCCTGGTACATGCATCCACTGCTGGCACTGAGAACATTGTGTCCACTTCTGCTGCAAGAGAACAAAACAGGCATTAGCACCAGTCTTTGCTGACATCCAAGTGAGAACCTGGGGTCTTGCAGGGCTGTTTGTTCTCTCCCCCTCTGTCTCCATCTCAGTGTCACTTGCACAGACCCATCTGGGTCACAGAGTCAGCAGTGAGTGTCTAAGGTGAGACCAGGAGCTCGCTCAATCCCATTCCCCTTCATGCCACAAGGAGCTTGAGTGCCAGCTATCCTCAGTCCTCAAGTACAGCTCCTCTCCTTTCCACCACACTGTTTTATTAATGATGCTTATTGGCTTTGTTCCATTCCCAATGAGCCAGGACGCTCTTTTCAGCCTCCAGATCTTCAGAGAAAAAGTAAACTTCACTCACAGGAATATGCCACCAAAGGCCTCTAAACCACATGACAGGCAGGAATGCATCACGGTGAGGGGTAATTATTTATTTTCCTGGTTTATGGAAAAAGCACACCTTGCAAATCCCTCTTTTGTACCCTTAGCATTTGTGTCTGTGCTCAGACCTACTCCTTTCTGAAGCTTCATTCCAGCAGTGTTTTGGGATGCCACAATTCCCCCTGTCTTATGAGAAGCTCTGCATGGCAGTGGTACTCATGAGTGAACCCTCCAGCTTCTCCTTGGCTCAGGACAAGCCTCAGGAGGCAAAGATGTAGGAAAGATGCTCAAGAAGTCACAAACCTGGTGATACATGTCTCATGAGCAGGAGAATTCCTAGACTGTCACCTTTTATGCTCACTACCTTCCCTTGCTTTCTTTTGACTCAGGAGAAACATGTTTCTCTAATATGTGCTGCCAGAGCATGAGTTTGAGGTCATCTGAGGCCAGCATCAGGCAGATGGCAGCTGGAGGGACTATGGGCTCCTCTCACAGGTCCTATCTGCTTGATACGGAGGATGTGACTGCTGGAGCTACTCCCACCTCGATGTTTGTTTTGGTCACCTGGGGAGCTCAGTGCTTTTCACTCACTGTCAGCTGAGGCCCTGGGAAGTTGCTCTTGTACAATCTAAGGAAAGTTGATTGTTTTAGAGATAAGGCTGTGGTTGCTTCTCCAAGCACATCCCAAGAGAAAGCACTGGGACAGAAAGAAAAAAGAACAACAAAAAAACCCTATCAGCTGCTTAAATAAAGGGCTGACTCAGCAATGAACAATTATTTGGATAGAAGAACTGTATTCAAACCCTCTATTATAAAGTGCCTGATCCCAGTCAGGGAAAGCCTTTTGCTGCCTAAGGGATTTGGAGAGAGCCTTTGTATTATCCCAGAAGGAAACCAAATGTTTGCCAGCTGACCATCAGATTTTTCAACTTAGTTTCCTACTCAGCAAACATCTTTTCCTGCTGCATTTGCATAGCACTGTGAGCTGCAAAGTCCTACTCCATGCCTGGTTTTCCAGAATGCTGATAGCATGCAGGGAACCTGGAGGAAGTGCTGACACATCTGTGTGACTTCCTTTGCCCTAATGCCTGTCTCAGAACGGTCCACCACTGCAGTGTGGGCTGCTGTGCAGAAGAAGCCTGTGTTATCTGCCCGGATTGCTAGATTGCTAGGACCAGTACAGATTTGGGTTGCTGCTGGCCCAGTTCCCTTGTGCCTTGCAGGAAGATTGAGGGGAAATGGATAAATGCTTGCAAATGGTGCAGTGTCAGATCAATCTATTTCCCATCCCATTTGACCACTTCCACCACTATTACAAGGTGCTGATGTCTCCAGATTGATAAATAAGAGCAGAGAAGCTGAAAGGGAATGCCACTGCTAATAGCATGCAAGACGATTGCTTTTTCATGCTGATGACTGAGGCATTTTGCTTGTGAAAACTTTACCCTTCTGTACCTCTTGGGGATATGTTTTCTCAGATTGGACACAGAATATGCAGAGTCTGAGCCTGTTTATGACTTGCCTTCACAATTCTCACTGTCCAAGCATGAGAGATGAGGACTGAAATACAACCACTTCAATCCATGTCCTATTCTGCCTAAACTTCTTTTTTTTCTC
>PPHD01029726.1:0-10527 GCA_002909625.1 Bambusicola thoracicus
GCCCTGCTAAGCAGACAGCACCAACCTACCAGGATAGGCTGCATCCCAGGCTACCAGCTCAGAATCAATGACTCTAACAGCTTCCAACTCATCTCCCTTAACCCGTGGACTGAGTATAGAGACCTGCAATATACCCCATACAAATCACAAGTTACAAAACACTCAGGACTGAGCCAATACATTTGCAACCCTAAGGACAGAGCCAGCTCAAGCTGAAAGCTGAATTCAAAGCCTGAACGTGGAGACCAATCCAAGCAGAGGTGCAACCAGCAGGCGCCAGGTATTGTATCATTCCTAACATTTCACCTGAAAATCACCACGCGTGAGAAAAGGAGGAGCTGTGTAAACAAGCAGACTGCACACCCACAAGCAGCTTGGCTTTTGAAACGGTAATGCTGAACCCAGAAAGGCACCTTTAAGAGATTTATAAGCAGATTCACTTTCATTTTGGCTTCAGCCCTGTGCACACGGAGCGCCGAAGGAAGAAACCTGCACTGCAGAACCGTGCATGGGGTCAGGACTGCTGGAGTTAGGGAAGGAGCAGCAAGGAGCAGTGCACACTTAGCAACTGGAACGGTATTTCTGCCGCTTAACCTGCCACTGTTAATTCTGCTAATCGACATCACTCTGGAATTTGAAAATGTTATCCAACCAGGAGAGAAACTTGATTTTCCTCTTCTGGTAACGAGGAGAGGCAGGGCAGCCAGGCTAGGCCAACTGTGTAGTTACAAAACGCCATGCAGAGGGAGAGAAGCAAGCACCGAGTTTCTGTCTGGGCTCAGCTGAGAATCAAGTCCAGCCGTCCGCAGCAAAGTCAGGCCGGGTCCGCTTGCAGCTCTGTTTGTTTTTCTGTTAAGACTGAAGTAAAATGGGAAAGTTATTTCGGCCTGTTGCGACTCCTCGCAGCACTGGCTGATCTGAGGGGTTTCAATTGATCTGTGTATTTTTAAGAGGGTGGGAAACAACCCTTCAGGCTCAGGGCAAGGCAAAAAGCTATTTTGGGTAAGGCTTCTATAAATAAAAGGCCCTGCAAACTGAACACACTGGGTAGGGTGAGGACAGTGACAACGCGCTGCTCTCTCAAGGTGTCGGAGGGGATCGCTGTGATCTGCTCCCATCAGCCCCCCCAAAATGCTCCTCGGTGTGCACAGAGCAGAGACAGGCAAGGCCATTCCCCAGCACAGCGCTGCCGGCTCCGGGGGAAGCAGCTGGTAGAGCACAATCTGTATGCAGAGGTTTTTCCCAGCCTGGATTCCTCCCCTCCATTCCCCAGCTCCGCTCACCAGGCCTGAAGAAAGCTATTAAGGGCTGGGGAAGGGAGATTAGCAACCACCAACAGTAGGCGAGCAGAGAAAAGGTGATTCTACAGGGAGGAGACCCTGATTTAAAAACACTGCTGAGACAAGAAAAGCACCCTCAGCTGCAAGACCCCTTCCTGGAGCCCATTTTGGGGTGTCCCTGGAAGAGTTAGCTAAGCCCTCTGAAAGCCCAAAAAGCTGAAGATGGCATTCAGGGCCAACCTGCTATGTTTTACATCAGGCAGCAATGTGCAGGCTTGTTCCTGAACCAGAGCACGGCCCCCAGCCCTGCAGCAGGGCACAACAGGCTCTCCCCACCCAGCACACCCCCTCCCACAGCTCACACGCGGCTGCAGGACTGCGTGTCTCAGGCTCACATTGTTCTGACTTCAAGAAAAAAACAAAACACACAAGGGCAGGGCTCGTGAACAAGGCCAAGAGATATAATTCTCCAGTGCCTTTTTCTTCCCATCCCAATTCCAGCCCAAGCAATGCCCCAGCAGCTCCCCACCCCGAGCGCTGCAGCATGTGAAGGTCTTACTGGCCCTGCTGATGGCCTGATAGCTCCATGCCATAATGCATGCAGCCCACAGCCTCCCCAGGCCACGGCTTTCTGCAGTTTATATCCGTAGTGCCCATCACCTTGTGTTATTTAAGCCAATTGCTGGGGGATGCAGTGCCCCTGAGACGGACCGTACGCAGAAGCTGACCGCCCAGCCCTTCAAACCATTGAGCTGGGTGCTTGGGCAGAGGTTGTTATATTGGCACGTAATGCAACCTGGCGGCATTTAGGCATCACGTGCTACTCCAGACTGGCAGTCAGGAGGCCTGATAACGTTCCCAAACAGCTCTGCCACCCTCCTGAGCACTTGCCAGTGCAACCAAACCTGGACAGTTTCCGGATGGATGTTAAGGGAAAGCCAAGGTGCAGAGGCTGAGGTGGGGAAGGGCCCAGGTTTATTAGATTACAGACTGTCCCCATGCAAACAGGGATGTATTGATCCAGCCTGCAAACACCTGGCTGGGAATAAAAGCAGCCCCTGAGTATACAGAAGCTGCTATAGATTATTAACCAGATCCACTGCTGTAAATCACATTACCTCCTTCAAAAGGCCGAATCAGGACCGAGTTCCCTTGTGTTAGGTGCTGTACAGGCAGGAAAGCATATATCCTAGCCGTGCAAGGAAGTGTTCCTTCTGGCACCCAGCAGCAAAACATTCAGCACAGGAGTGGGGAGCCCTCCAGGAACACGCTGCTTCCCCCACATGAACCCCCAAACCAAGCACAGAATAAAGAAACTCACTGCCTAAGAAAACTGCCCTAGGAATACAAGGGAGAAAGAAAAAAAAATAATCAAAGAGCTAGGAAAAACAATATATAGATAGATAGATATCATTTATCTGGACACAAACTCACCCCTGCTCCTGCTGCTGCCTGGAGAGCTTTATTTTGCACCAGGTGCATGCATTGCAAACAGCCCCTCCAGTGCACAGAGCCAACAGCACAGGCTCCCTGCATCCCAAAGCACCCCCAACTCCAAGCACAGGAAGAGAAAAAAGACGGGGAAATGCTTAATGCAGCTTCTGAAGAGATCACAAAATCCTCTGCAGAGCTTCAACAACACAGAGCACAGCAGCTCCTGGATTAAAGGAAGAGCTGGGAAATGAGGTGCTACACCAGCCACAAAGGAGGAATCCCGGATTTCTCTGTTCTCCCTGCCAAAATCCCAAGCTCTGATTCAGCAGAAGCACGAATAGCAGCACAGCCTGGTGCATCTCGCTGCAAACAAAACCATTTACATTTAAACCGCCACCCTGCTCCCCTAAAGAATTGCTGCATGCAGTAATTTCCTTGTGACAAGGGGGAAAGGAAAAAAAAAAAAAGGGTGAAGAAAAAAAAAACAACCCATGATGAAATTGTCTCAGAGTTTCTCTGCATTTTGTTTACAGCTGCTGCCCTCAAAGCCAGGGCCAACAGACAGCACGAGCCTGCTAACAGGAATAAATCCAACATTTGAGACCGTTTAGAAAACCTCTGCTTGCAGACAGTCGGCACTCAGAGGGGGAAATCCCTTCACAGCTCTCAAATGAGGGAAACTAGAGCTGTTTTCCCTGGAGAAATTCAGGCCTGAAAGACCTCCTGAGTTTCTCGTTTGGAGCTACGGAGCCCCATCACAGACCCTCCTTCCCCAGACTGGACGTAACCACAGCATTCTGCTGCCAAGAGCACTCACAGGGGGGTGGATGGAAACCCACGGGATGGTGAAGACCCCCCTAAGACATCCTTAAGAGGACATCACCGTTAGTTATATGTGGTTTATGTGGGTGTTTTTCCAGCATTTGCCCCTAAACCAGGGACAGGAGGATGTGTGGTGCAGGGGGCTCAGCCCCTTGCCTGAGAGCAGCTGGGGCAGGGGGGCTCAGCAGCCAACCCCACAGGCCTGCAAGCACGGGGGAGTTGATTTGACACCAGGCACCCCAAATAAAACCCAATCTCAGAACAAAGCCCTCACGTTTGGGGAATTCTCTCCCCGAAGAGCACGGAGCAATAAGGCCCAGCCGCGGCCTTGCCGCGCTGCCTGAGGGGAGGGGGCGAGGAGCCTGCTGGCAGCCCCCGCTTCCACCTCCTGCCCTGGTGAATTGCAGGAGGCCAATTTTGATTAAACTAATTAAGCCTGCTCCGTTCAAAGAGCTCCAGCCACATGCTACCAGGGGAGAGGGAGAAAACACGAAATTAAAAGGAAGAAAGAGCAATTTTGCTACGAGCGCGCTGCTGCGACGCTGCCCGTCCTCGGCAGGCCCTGATGGACAACACCTCATTTGAGGAGGAAAGCTCAGAGAAAGGACTCGCTGCTTCACATATCCCACCCCACAGACGCAGCCTGCTGCTGCCCTATGAGTCACTGGGTCGTACTGGAGCCTTCCCATTAAGGCGACTGGGTTCCATCCCCACAGCCGGCCCCAGAGTGGGCCTGCTCCCCTTGCAGCCATGCAACCTGACCCCTTCAAGCCAGCATCTCCCAGACACCATTTCCCTCCCGTACCAGCACCCGTATCTATCAATCCTTCCAGATCATCCCTATCTTTCAGCCCTCGCACGTTCCCTTCCCTCCCTTCCCTTCAAGGCAGTGGGTTTCTGGAAGCAATTTACGCAGAGCCGCACAGAGGTTTCCCCGCACACGGAGGCCTCGCTCTCAGCAGGGCCGAAGGGAGGGGGACAAAACATTCTGCTCTCCCTCCATAGAGACCCTCAGGCCCCAGGGAGCACCAGCCCCACGCACAGCACGCTGCCCCTCATCCCGTGCCTCCGCTGGAGGGGTTTCGGGGGCAGGAAGAGAAAGAAACCCCATAACGTAATTGCTAGATTAAAGAGAAACGGCAGGCAAGGATAATAAGAGAGGTGTCAGAAGTGAAATACAGTAACAGACATTAAAAAAAAAAAGACTACAGTTCTGTGATGGGGGTGTTAATTGAACACAGAGCTGGAGAGAACAAAGGGGTGTTAAGGAAGAAAAAGAAGGGGGGAAAAAAAAAATCCTGCCTCCTCCAAAGATCTGATTTGAGTTAAGTTTGGTGAAGATAATGCACAGGGAAAGGTGGCTGAGAGGCACCTTATATAGCTATTATGTTCTAAAATTAAAGAAACAAACCCATCATTCGACAACAATCGCACGGCTAATCAGTGCTGTCTATAAATATTCCACTTAGTAAATTCCATCCATTGGCTCCAACGCACGCTTTTCTGCTCAACTCTAATCCCCGGGCCGCAGAGGGGCTGTGAAAGCCAAGCGGGGCCTTGACAGAAGTACCACGCACCCTACGCCTCACCTCCCCCAAAAGAGCAGGGAAAGTGAAACGATAGGAGAAGCTCTTAAGGAGGAGGAATGAGATTAAGCAGCCCTATATCCTGCGCTCGCCTGCGCCGGTGCCCAGCAGTGAGATGGGCGCTGGAGCCTCGCAGCCGAGAGACGCCGCTGCATTTTGACAGCAGATATTTTCCAGTTTGCCATCCAAGGACCCCACGTCTGCACGCCTTGCCTGCTCCTTCTGCTTAGCTATTCTGCTCATGCGGAGAACGGCTTAAGGAAAAGGGGGGGAAAAAAGCACAGGGGAAGGGGGGGAGAGAGGCCGCAGAGTCAGAGCCCCTATCCCTGCCTTCAAACTTTCTATAGATCCGCAACGCAATTTCCGATTCCAATCCCTACGGCCGGAGGAATCGATTGTATTCCGGACCACAATGCCTCCCATTTCCATAATTATTATTCCAAAAAGCCAGCCAGCCATTTGAAGGCAGTCCTGCCCCTCCAGCTCATAACAAAGCAGCCAACTGCGAGTGAACGCACACCAAATGAGCGCCGGCAACTCGCGCCGAGATCCAAGCAGTGATTCTTCCAGCCGGACCGACGCTCTCAACTTTTACCACTTCTAAACCAACATCACCCAAAGGAGAAAAAGCCTGCAGATAAAATGCAAACGACGGTTTCCAACCGCTGAGCTTTAGGAAGGAAATTAGAACGTGATTATAAGTGCTTTAACGCGATTGAAGGGGCTGAGCGCGGAACGGAGCTCTTCGGCCAGCAAAGACGACCTCTTTTCCTGCAAACTTTATAGACACTTTGGGTTTGCTCAGGCAACGTTAGCGCTATGAAATATTATCCATAACGCTGCGAGAGATGGTGGTAAAGTCTCCGTGAGGCTCTGGAGTCACTTAAATCAGGCAGCGGGCAACTGAGCGAATGCTGCCGCACAGCACAGCGCCGGGGGGAGCTGCACGCGGGCGCTGCCAAAAAGCCCTCAGTGCCCACCGACTGCGTCTCCAGCAGCAGCTCCCACGACACAGAAAGGGCACCCAAAGGGGAAGAGAAGAGGGAGAGGTCAGCTCAGCTCACGCGGCGCTGCCTGCACACACACAGACCCCCGCAACCAAGGGGAGAACGCGGAGCCCTCGGCCCCAGGAAAAGCAGGCAAGCCTCCTGCCACTGCCGGGCCCGCCGAGCAATAATGAAAGAAAAATACCATCTGGCCGTTTGCTCGCTGACAAAGTGCGACTTTTGGGGATGCAGATGGGGGGGGAAAAAGGGGAGGAGGTCTCTTTAATTTGCAAAGCAAAATTCACCATATCCAAGGGGAGGTAAACTGCGCTCCAAGAGCCACCTCTGTTCAGCCTCCTCAGAGGCTGCCGTACAGCAGCGGCGCATCCACTTAAGCCAAGCACAACAGCAGCAAACAGTTTTAGGAACGTAAGACAGCCCCAACCCGCACCTGAACAGCAGCCATCCCCAACAGCACGGCTCTGTTCACCACCTCCCCGGGTTTCGCTCTGCTAAAGGGAAGGAACGCGCCCGGTCCCCGTGGCAATCCCCACCCTGTAACTTTATGAGTGCCCTGGCACCAGAGCCGGTCATCCTGCCAAGCAGTGCCACACATGCAGCACCACACACACACACGTCAGCAAACATTTTCTTCGCTTAGAACAAAATAAAAGGAGCAGAAGGAGAGGAACCCAACGGCTCCTTTTTCGGAGGGTGGGCACGCAGCGAAAATCCTACAAAGCAGCCCATAAAATGTATTCACACGCAGTCCCCACCACTTCACACGCACCATCCACCCTGCAGAGGTTCCCCTGCAGAACCCATCGCGTGTTATTGTGCAAACTACGGAACGAAGGGCTGCTCGGTGAGGGCTCGGAGCTGAATGCCATCGTAGGTGCTTTGTCTGGGCTACAAGCTGCACAAACAACCTTTAACAATAGGCCCCTTTAGTCATTTCATATATATTGCAAGAGTCACGTAATTGTATTTTCAATCAGCTGCTCACACTGGGAGGTTTCATATATATTTAAGAATAAAAAAAGAAAGTAAGACCCAGACTCAGGTTTCCGAAAGCTGTTCCCCTTTTATGTGTAACTATCAATGTATATCAACCGGGCGCGCAATCATATTTATTGTCACTTTCATTCATGTCATGCCCTTGCTTATATGGTTTAGATATGAATTATTGACTGTTACAGTCCTCGTTGTAAAAGGGGAGGGGGCGGTGGGAGCCGAATACATCGCCGTGTGCTGAAAGCAGGCAGCTGAGAGCCCGCTGAGCACCTCCGCTTGGCCCTGAGAGGCATCAGCACAGGACAGCCCTGCACGCTGTGCTCCTGCTATTCCCTTTTCCCACCCCCCAGCCCTCCTCTCAACCCTAAGGAAAAAGGGAAAAAAGGGATTCCGGCAAATAATAAATAAATAAGTGGTGCACGTTGCTAAATGTCCTTCCCTGAGCATCTGTTGTTTAAGATCACCCTTGATTGATGACTGCTATTTTTTAATTGTTGCTTTTAAAATTTAAATGCCCCCCTGGGATGTGTTATAAGTGTGTTAGTACATGGTAGGAGGTCTGGAAAGTGGGAAACGGCAGAGCCAAGGCTCTCATGTCATTAGCTCCTTTAGAAGCCTGAGAACACCCCATGTCATAAAACAACAGTACCCTAAAGTAACTAACAATCTAATATATTGCTCTCACTGAAGGCAGCTGACGACTCGCTCTTACACCGGCTAGGATGGCTGATTGGCAGACATCAGCATTTTAACCCTTCCTTACAAATCAGTACAACGAAAGCAAGAAATCTGTAGGTTTACCTCAGCATCAATAGCAGCAAAGCCGCGCTATTTTACCCCCCCACACAACGCTCTGCAGGCAGTTATTTTTTTAAAGCCATGCCATGCTTTAAGGGGAAAAAAAACAAAAAAACCCAGAGCAAGAGAGAAACTGCGCCCTTTTCCATTTCTCCCTCCTCTCCCCCCAAAAAACAATAAATAAGCAGCAGCTCCACAATAGGAACCAAACCACGCTGTTCTCCCCGGCAGACACAAACCACATCAGTCGAGCCCAGCGCCGGCAGCACCGCATACCAGGGAGTTGTTTCTCCCCACTTCAACACTCCCACACACGGATCGGGGCAGAGGAGGGGGGTCACAAACTTTGAGGAATAACACCTTCAAAGGAGCAGAAAGAAGAACCGACGCGGAACCAACGGCGTGGCTTCCCTACCTGTTTTCTCTTTGATTTCACACAAGACATTAAAAAGAGCCGGCTTCATCCTGTGGCAGTTTAAAGCGTGTTTCCTGCAGAGAAAAAGGAGGGAAAAAAAAGGGGGTGAGGTTAGGATGTCATACGGCCACAGTTTTCCCCCATTCACAGCAGCCCGTCCGTGCGCCCCAGGGGTGGGGGGATGTTTGGGGTAGGGCCCTGCTAAGACCTCGGGGATGCGGCCAGCAGCCACCTTCCCCAGTGGAAAGGGAAGAAATGAGGCCAATTTAGAATGGCTTTGAATACAGCATTTGCTGCTGAGCGGCTCAGGAGGCAAGCTGCTCCCCAAGCCAGGAGGCTCAGAAGCCAGGCGGCTCAGAAGCCAGGCTTGGTGGAACTCTCATTCACACACACGCAGCGCAGCAGCGGGCTCCTTCCGTCTCCCACCTCCAAACTAAAGCCAGCCCTGTGTTTCATCCTCATCCTGCAAAGCAGAGGGGAAAAAAAGCCCCCCCCCGGCTCCCCCCAGTGCTGAAACATCCTCTGCTGAGAGCTGTCAACCCGGGCGATTTCAGTGCCCGACTCGGAGCACCGACGCACGCAGACAGAGAAATAACCCCGGCTCCCCGTGCTCGTGCCGCACTCCTCGCATGCACCCAGCCTCTCTGCAGGTGGTAGGGTTGAATCCCTTGCCATCAGGGCAGGAAACATTGACAAAACGCAGCCTGACGCTGCTGGGCTGGCACTGCGCTCAATGCTCCCTGCTCGAGGTCTGCGCTGCGGGGCTGGCCGCCCTCCTCCACCCCGTGGGTTTGGGGGGACGGGGAGTTTTCGGGGGTGGTTTTATGGCCAGCTTTCACAGCCCGCCGGGTGGCTGCAGGTTCCTCCTGCAGCCGTGCAACGGCTCGGCCGAGGGCTGCGTTGTATGAAGGGCTGCTCCTGGCAGGCGCCGGTGACGGGATTGCTGTTTACCAACCGAAACAACACGCGAAGCCGATGTGAACATCTGGCAAACATTCACACCACTTCCCCCACCACCCACAACATGTTGGGCGAGATTTATTGCGGCCGACGAAGCCTCCCAAAGGTGGATAACCTCGCGGAGCCGCGCTGTGCCCCTATCAGATGGGCGCGGGCATTGGGGTGCCCAAATCACATATGGGCACCGGAGGGGCCCTCCTGCAAACCACACTGGTGGAGAGGCCGAGCACCAAAGTTGAGAAGGGAAGCAACAAGAAGAAAAAAAAAGCAGCACAACACCCCTACAATAGCTGGATGGGTGCAGGAAATGCAAAGCCAGAGATCTCTGCCAAATAACGTGTGTTTGGCAGCTCTGAAAGACAAAAAAGTCCTACGAGGATGGTGCAGGAATAGCCCAGCGAGGCAAAACCTCGCCGCCTTCTAGAGCTGCTCTGCTCTGGGTCGTTGAGTTGGACTGGTTTGATGAAGCACCCTAAACGCTCCTAATTCCCCCAACTTTCAGGAGGAGAGAGCTCTCTCTGCCCTACGGCTGGGGAGAAAGCATGCCGTGTCCTCCTGCTCCCACAAACACCACTGCCAGCAGCAGGGTGATGGCTGCACTCCCCATGCCAGCTACCCTAAAGTTGTGCCTGTGGTTCTGTGCCCTCTCCCAGGGACAGGGGATGGAGCGGCACTGCACCCCACGGCCCCGCGCAGGGCAAGCTCTGAGCGCACCCCAACAACACCGACCAGCTCTCTAATCACCACTATGCGCCCCTCAAACCGTGCCTTTAGTTGGACGCTATTTTCTCCTCTCCCCAACTTTTGCTCGCGCCTCGGAAGCGGCACACGGGAGGGTAGACCGGTCCGCATATCCTACAGCCTTTCCTTTTCCTCTTTTTTAGAGTACCCTGGGATTTACCGGGGGGAAAAAGGTAAGGATATGGGAAGAAAACTAAAGGCAGAAAGGCAGGCGGTGCGCACACCGTGCCAGCAGAGCAGCACGGCCTCGCCAAGCCGCCCTGGGCCCTGCCGGGCAGCGGCACCGCGCTGCGGGAGAGAGCGTGCTGCGGGGAACTGCCCCAAAGTTAACAGAAAGGGAGGAAAAAACCACTCCTGACCCCCCACCCCGATGGAAACAAGGATGGGAAGCAGCCCCCCGAGCCGAAGGGACGGGAGAAGCCGCCCTCCCGCCGCACAACAAAGCCGCACAAAGGGCTGCGAGCCGGGCTGCTCTCCCAACCCCCCCACCG
>PPHD01029727.1:0-10527 GCA_002909625.1 Bambusicola thoracicus
CCTTGGACTTGCAACAATCCTGTGTCTAAAGACAATGCAATTGCCAAGGTTTGATCTAAGAGTGACAGCTGTAGGATTTGGACAGTGGTCAATGATTGAAGCAAGCCCATGCTTACTACTGAATTAAGTAACAGGTCTGGTTGAGCAGTCATTGAATTCTACTGATGAAGTTTCTTCCCTTCCATGTTGTTTCACCTCTGTCTTTTTCCACCAAATATACTTCCTGTATTTTGCAGTGTATTTGAGGCACACATTATCTTTTTAATAATCATATTCTGGTCTAATGTAGTACAAGAAGAGGTACAGCCACTTGTCTGCAAAGCAGAATGCATCTTGCATTGGTGGCATCAATTTAGCCCTCTGAGCCATAGGATCTCAAAATGCTGCAATTATCTAATTCTCAATATTTCTCAAGGAGAATTTATAGTAAAGGAAACATACAGTTTTAAAGCAAAAGTGGGGCAACGGCATCTGGTTTTTTTCCTTAGTTGTCTTTCAAGGAAAAACATCTGGATAGCTAGTTAAAGCTGCTAACAATTTGAACTGCTGGCTGAGGTCATTCAGGTCTCTTAATAGAAATAGATATAATGTACCCTTAATTTGCATGTCAGGAGCTTAGGTCTCAGATACGTGGCAATTAATGAGCTGTATTCAGGAAGATCCACGAGCGAATTGGACTTGCCAGTAGTAACCTTTGGGGAGTTATTTTACACGTGCTGCTAATCATTCATACATGTGGAACAGACTTCAGAACAAGCCTGAGCAGGCAGATAAAAGACTTGATTTATTGACCTGTTTTCCCAGTCTTATTGAAGTGAATTTTAAAAGTCTTTCAGTTATTAAATTAAATTAACTAGTATGGAAGCTGTTTATATTTGGATGTTGAGATAGAGATGAAAGCATAAGAGTGGCTCTTTAACCTTTGAGGAGATCCTTATATTTAGTTGCCTGCATTAACTTAATGATCAATCTCTTGTTCAATTTCCTGTTTCAGTGGAGTCCAGGAAGGCGACTGGCAATTTAGCAGCACTGATGTGTGGGGGTGATTTAGAGCATAGGACTGCAGTGCTAAAATGTCTTTCTATAAATTACAAGTACTATAAATAAACTCATTCAAAAAAATATTCAGTCTTAGATTCTTGAGGAATTGTCAGATGTGTTATGGGTGCTATAATTCAGGAACAATTGATTTCTCAGTGTGAAGATAATCAGAAGGAAACAAAAATCCTCAGGGGAATAGCTTCAGAAGATGTTAGCATCACCTATAAATTATAAAGCTGGTAGACTTCAGAGTTATTTCTGTTCGGCAAAGGCATATTATTTTTAGCTGTGTGAAGGCAGTATGAGTTCGTGCTGTGCATTTTTCTCAGTAGTTGGAATTCTGCTAATTCTGGATAAGTCTTTAATGGTGTATGTGTGTGCAAAGCGGTTATGAGGTGTCAGTATCACATCTATTAATTTTCAAGCAATGCAAATGAAATAGTTTGAGTGGAGAAAAAATAAATGTGGATAAATGAAGTTTGTTTAGATCAGTAATTGGCTGACACTGATGGACACTGATCCACAATGGCTTGAACAGAAGTCCCTGTCAGCTATGTGTGGATTGGTCTCCTGAGCTTGTGTTTATCAAGTTCATGAAGCAAACAAAGAAACAAACAAAAATATAAAGGAAAGGAAAAAATATTTTTTCCCCCCATTTTCTGCTGCAGTTATGGTGTCATTCACAGGCACATTTTGATTAGGTACCTATAGGCTGTAAAGAAGGAGGCTTTACACTTTTACTCTACTTGTCCTATGTGTATGTTTGTCTTCTCTGATAAACCTGGGAGAGAAAGGAACACAGATGGCCATACTACCCAGCTCTACATATTTCCATACCTCCATCTTGTTCAGATCTTCATGGCTGCAGTTATCCAAGCTGGTATGCTGGCCAGTGCTCCTTCTCCCATCCCCAGGGCCCATGCTGTCCTTCTCACAGACAAGCCTGGTTCACTGCCTTTGGCTTATGGTCTTGATGCTACTGACAGGCCCATTGATGTTACAGCAGCCACAGTGCTGCTTTCTGGGATGAAAGATTTCTTTTCCATCTGCAAGCCTGCACAGCTGGCAAGCGTGCTGATGATGCATGTTACTGCTTATCTCCATCTTCACATTTCAAGTGGAATTCTGTTCTTTCAGTGACATTTGTGCTTCCTTCTAAAGCCTTTGTTTTTGTGTCTTTGTGGCTTAGAGATACCCAGATGTGTCACTTTGGTGCCTTGGGGAGCCTCTGCCAAAACAAGACAAAAGCATGAGGAGACTAGTCAGCCTCATGCCTAAAAAGGCAGCTCACAAGGCCTTATTTCCCTCAGCACAACGACTCTTCTTCATGCATAAACATTTACTGCCTTGCTTTGCTTATGCTCTCCACTTACTCTGCCCTTTTCCATGGTTTGTTTTTTTTTCACTATTTTCACTAATTGTGATTCAAGTTGCCTTCATTTGCTTGCATTCCTTATTTTTTATGGATTATTTTTTTACGCTCTCCAGTCTGCCCTAAAACCGTTTTCTGAGCAGTCCTGCATGTAGATCCAGGATGTCTTGCTCGTAACCAGTTAGTCATGAAAGTGCTGAATACTTCTTTTGGTGGTAGTATTTTGCGTTGGGAGGAAATTTATATGGCTTATTTTTCATCACAGACAGGATGTCGCTCTAACCTTTCACTCCATTTACTGCATATTTTACTACACAGTTATTTTTTCCAGAGGCAATTAGATGTTAGACTTCACAGACTTTCTGCAGAAGTGAGTTGGTAGCTTGTGCCTTACCAGTAAGACACTGATGGAAGTTTTACAAAGACGTAGTAGACTTACTGTGCCACCCAAGCACCTTCTTTGTGAATGATAGGATTTTAAGTGCCCTGCATCCTCTTTTTAGGTTGGAATTCTTCCTTTTTCTGAGGGCTAAAAACTGTATTCCTAGAGCGTTATTCCACATGGATGGAGTTTCTAAGCTATGTGGAAGTGCTCAGTGCCCACTTCCACCAGAAGCTGAGTTCCTGCCAAAGCTGCTTTGAAAAAGCCTACGCTGCTCACACTAAAGAAATGAGTCCAGATGGCCTCCCTTTTTCCTGGAGGCAAGAATGGTCCAAAAAGAGTTTCTAAAAAAGTTGGCTAAGTTCTGCTAATTACTACAGCAGTACTATGGAAAAGATGGTAACAAGATGGTTCTGAGAGAGCTGCTTTTTGTTTTGTAACATTTTTGAGGTAGTCAAATATGTTCCATTTGCTTGGAGTGCTTTATAGTCTTTTTGGCTTTAGAAGCATGACTTATTTCCAGTAAGCATTGTAAGAAATAGTATTCAAAATAATGTATTTTCTGATGAGCAGTTTCTTCATGATTTGTTATGTATGAAAATTGCATCTCCCCTCTATTTGTGGCACATGAGTGAGGAAACTGAAAGGGCAGCCATTTTTACCATGATTTTCTTTGTGAAAAATACTGTCACTAAAATAGGCTTTGAGAAATGGATAGACATACAGAAATATGTAAATAACATGCCAAACCAAAGCTTTGGGCACCTTCACAGAGTGCAGTCATAGCTAGGACCACCATAACCCTTCTCTGAATACACTCTTTACTTGGATTTACACAGCCACTCTGATGTTCCTGCCTCCAAGAGATTTCAGGGTGATTTGACAAGTGTGCAGAGTTATGAATGCAGTATGGTTGAAATCCCATTTGACTTGCATTCCTCATTTAAGTAAGGAAATAACATGATATTTTATTTCATCCAGCAACAAAAAGATTTCCCTGCCTTGAAGGAGGTTTGCTCTAGTCAGTGTTACTTGCACACAGAAGTAAGATAAACAGCTACATCAGCCTGCTTTGATCCTTGATTGGTTCCAGGACAGATTTCCTCTCTTTTTGGACAGAAAGTACCAGCACACTGATGTATACATCACGTTTTTCTCTTAATTGAAGTGTGCTGTTACTCCTGTGCATATCAGAGCACAAATATGCTCAAAGCCTGTAGTGATAGGATTTGGGGAACTGCTTTTTGCTTTTGGGACAGCACATGCGTTTTCTGCAGCGCTAAGCAGTATAACAGTAAGGCAAGAAAATCCCAGTTTAAAGATGTCCTTTGAAAGCAATAGAACTCTGAGATATACTCTGTACATGTGAAGCTGATTCTGCAAAGCTTCTGAGAAATGTTATGAAAAAAATAGCTCAAATGGCCTGGTGGATGCTGCCTGGGCTTCCAGCATGCTTTTCTGAGAAAATTAAACACTTGCATTAGAGCAAGATTTAATTATCCTTCTGAAGTATTCCTTCTGTTGGGAGGTGGGGGGAAAGGGTTTGTGCTGATTTAAGGCTAAACTCTGTGTTTGTTCCTGCTTCCACAGAGGAAGGAAAAGCCTACAGAAATTATTTTCATTGATTTGCTGAACAGATTAGAAGCATGTTCTTATGCCATTCACATCACCTACTGAACAGTATCTAGTGTAGAAAATCAGTCACTTAGCTGTTACGGTCATATCTGTTGGTTTTTCTGAGACCACTTTTGGGTTCCTTCTGTTCAGGAAGCTGCAATCACAGCTAAACACAAATCCTCTCCATCTGCCACCAATCACTGCTGTACTAAAGACAAACTACAATGGGAAGACTAATGGCAATTGATATTAAGGACTAACGGTGTTTGACTGAATCTTCTGAGCTGCTTTATTTTAACACTGGAGTATGTGTTTATTTTGAAACAAAGTACGTCTCTGTGGAAATTCTAGATTTGATCTTCTGAGTTATACTGCTTAAAAATCTACAGGGAGTTTTTTTCCTTCTACTCTGTGTGCTTAGAGACCAAATTAAATTGACCTCATTTTCATTCCTTTGCTGAGTTTTCTTTTCAGAGACCATTAGCAACTGAATGCTATGCTTTCATTTTTGTAAAATTATGTTTTCTAGCACTAATAAGGTCTGCAGTGCTTAAGACCTTTCTCCTCATCCATAATCCTTCCATTGTACACAGCATGTGTACACACAAACATTATTCTGAATTCTGAAAGACTTCAGACTGAATCATTATTTCAGGTTCTTTCAGTAAAGCAGCCATTGTCATAAGGCAGTTTTGACATTTACCTGGTTTTAATCCAATCACTAATGTATTCTTATTTCAATTTACAAGATATAAGAATATATCTTATAAATCATCTCATATTTGTGCAGTAAAATCCATAAAATAGAGAAATAGTGTTGGAGGAATTTACATATTCTGTGCAGAAAATGTTAAGCCTTCATTGCACTTTAAAGTTTTAGACTTAAAAGTAATTAACCTCAGCAATTTACAAAACCCATTTGGGATATTAGAATTATTTTCTATAATTTTTTTAATCTTTCTTCCAAGAATAGCATCTGTTTGATAACTGCTGAGAGACAGCGAAAGGAGTGAATAGAGCATAGACATTTCCTTTGATACTTCATACAATTTGTGAAGAGTTCTCATTAGCGTTCAGTTTTGTCTTAAACTAGTAAGTGATGTTCTTAAACCTGTCTTTCATATATATACTGTGTAAAATACGTTATTTATTCAGTGGGCAGCCTGCAGAAGGGAAAATCTACCTCTAGTACCCTATATTTGACTTACTGTGTTAGTTTAAAGGCCCTGTGTTGTCAGCTCCCCTTCCTGCCAGCAGCTGGCTTCCATATGGTTTACCTGCCCCATTTCAGAGGGACCAGAGCCAACAGACCAGTCCTTTCCCAGCCATAGCAGGGCTTGGTTTTCATTTCTTTCTGGGCTAATGCCTTTTTAAACACACAGATTTCATAGTTTGTCAGCCTTGTAAAATTCAAAGGATGTCTTAGCATTTTTGAAACAATTGGCAGACAATCTATAAAATATTGTAGTGGCAATTTCCTTTAATCAACTTCTGTATTATTATTATTATTGTTATTTTTACTACACTTTGACTTTTCATTCTATTTTGCTGTTCTCATGTTAATGCTTGAATACAGATATGTATATGGTGTTGGGTTTGGGAGCTTTTATTCGCCCACATTTTCAAAATGCTATTATAGATCATAGAATGTTCCTACATTTGGAAGGCAGCGGGAATCCAAAACCTGTGCTTTCCCTGAATCTTTCATATCTCACTCTGGTAACATTTTTGGAAAATTGCATTGTGTCTGCACTTCAGGATCCAGCTGTTTCTGTCCTCTTTATTAGGGTCACTAAATAAGAAGCTATTTAGTACTGCCAAGAGCACTTCAAAAAGGGATATATTTTGCTCCTTCAGCACTGCTGTGCTTCTCAGCAAAATTTAATGTGAGTTAATCTATTTATCTAGATCACATTCATTACTACAAGGAAAATTAGCAGTGAGGTTTTAATTTGACTGCATTTCCACATTACTAAGTTGAAGTGGAAATTAATAGATACTACAGGAGACTACAGAAAAATGGTACGCTAACATCATGGCATCAAAGCTACCCTGAACCCTTATTTAATGCTTTTTGAACTTGACACCCACCATCTTGTTCACTTGCATGCCTTCTGAGTAATAGAGAATTGGCATGCAATTAAAAAAAATCTACTCTTCAGCTTTAGATCCAAGTGCTTTGAGCATATGACTACTGCATGTGTCCCTAATATGCATTTACAATATTTCCCCAGTAAGTCCTGTCCATCCCTCAGCTCTTTCTGATGTGAAGCATGCTGAGCCAGCACCTAAGCCTGCATGGAATTTTGGCATTTATGCATACAGTTTAATAAGACATCTTTATAGTAAGCACAAAACTAGTCATACTTCATCTTTTGCATCAGAAATAATTCAAAATGGATGGGTCAGGAAAGGTTTCTATATTAATTCCACTTTCATGAAACAGTTTTTGGCAAGATTCATAAAGAATCATTCTGGATGGGCATATTTTTGGTGACAAAAGCAAGGCAATAAAGTGACTCATCTAAATACATGATTGTCTCTTGTCAGTAAGTAAAATGAAAAGAGACAGAACATCTGTGACCACAGAATAATTCAGATAATAGAAAATTGAACACATTTTACTTTGGAAGCCATGTACTGAATCTAAAGAGACGGGTCTTGCTCAACCAGTTGTCTTTTCTAAACTCATTCTGAAATGAAAAATATATTGGATGTTATTTTTCTGAAAGTAAAATATTTTTGTTCCACTGAATTTTAGAGAAATGTATCCTGTAAACAACCAGACTATGCAACTTGCCACAAAGACTTTATTTTGAAAAACTGGCAATGGCAAATACCTCAGTAATAAAATATTTCACAACTGCTGAGTGAAAATTTAACTTTAGATCCAAAAAGCCTACCTAGCAAAGCAAGACATAGGTGAAGACTGCTATTAAAGTGTAGTTTAGCTCAGCTGTGTCAAATCAGCTTTGAAAAGATGTTTGCATGGTAACCTAATCAGTGAAAAGGTGATGGCTTGTGTATAAGTATACACATCATAAATATCACAAGAGGATCATAGAGTCACCAAAGTTGGGAAGGACCTACAAGATCATCCAGTTCAACCATCCACCTATCAACGATAGTTTTCTCTAAACCATGTCCCTCATCACAACGTCTAAATGTTCCTTGAACAACTCCAGGGTTGGTGACTCCACCATTTTCCTGGGCAGCCCATTCCAGTGCCTGACCACTCTTTCAGAAAAATAATTTCCTAACATTTTTTGGGGGGGGAAAAAAAAAAAAAGATTTTGAAAGTCTGCTCTTAGTTTTAAGGTACAATGTTATACTTATCAGACGATCGCTTCTATTACAAATACTTACATCACTGGTACCTTACGTCATACACTCCATAGCAGATTCCAAGCCACGAGTTGTAAATATGGAGTGAAAGGATGGATTTCATAGCCTTTAGCTGATGCAATATGTTATGTATTCCTTTATACTTGGAGTAGTGCTGTGATCATTATTTGTGAACATTCTTGAGTGTTTCAGTAGCAGTCTCTTTTACATTGTCTCAAGCTTTTTGGTTTTGGTGGCAGAAACTACAGGTAGATTAAAGTCCCATTGCCATTTGCATTGTATGTGTGCCCTTCCCCACCAGCCCGCCCTGCAGCTTTTGCATTTTCATGGCACTAGAACCACACATTCCAAAATCACAGAAAATCCCAAGCCTGACTCAAAGGTCAAGAAACTTCTTAAGGAGGTTCATTTGTGTATTCCTACTGGAGTAATTTTTTTAAGCTCTACACAAAAAGATTAAATGATTGTTAATTTTCAAAGGAAAGCAGAGTTTCTGGCATATTGTATAATGCCATGATCTGGGGATTTTAGGGGGGAAAAAAAAAACCATGCCAAATACTTATGATAAAATCTCAGAAGGATCTACCCATATTTTGAACTATCTGAGAGATCAGACCCCATGACTTATTCTATGTTGGAACTGCTCCTGTTGAGCCTGTGTTGGAAACATGCTCTCTGATTCAGTCATCAGTGTAATTCTGACCTTAAATATACAAACCCAGCTCCCATTATATTCCCTTCCACAGTTGTCAATGGAAAATCTTCCATCTATTCAATCTATTTAACTTTGCTCAATGCTATATACATCCAGCCTCAAACCCTATGAAGGACTTAGAAGAAAATTATTCAGATCATCCAATGCTCTTCTTATCTGCTGTTTTTTTTTTTAATGAGGTGGTACCCTGAGCGTGGTGGTTAGCTTTCCTCCTTCCCTGTTTAGGGAAGTACTTGGGATTCCAAGGAAACAACTCTCTCTGGTTATGGACAAAAATATTAATTTTTTACCAACAGTGGTACACCTGAGCTGTTTCAGCTCTAGTGGAAGGGAAGAAAGAAGGGTGTGCAGATTCCCAGGAAGACAGTGCTACATTCAAGTTGTAGCTACTCCTGAGAGTTTTTGCTGCATTTTAACACAAATGTAGCTTCACTGTTCCATCACTGATAAATGTCCAGCTTAAGAAGTATAGACCTGAAAATTAATAAAAAACTAACAACTTCTATCAGTTGAATCAAATCAATTAAAGTAATGAAGAGACTGTAGGGAGTGTGATGAATTCAATGAAATTAATATGATAACCTATTCAAACTAACCTGTTTTATCTTGCACCTGTATTTAATTGATATAATAAAATAATTATGAACTAAATCTGGAAGAAAATTGAGATTCTCCCCAAAGATTTTAAAATAAAATTTACCTTTATAAACAAAACTACATCTGTTTCTCACATGCAGCTCCGCAGTTCTACCTCCACTGCTTTTCCTGGAACAACAGAAGAGATACTCCTTAGAGTATCTAATATGAAAGAATGTTTGAATTATTCATATGTTTGTTATGGTGAGTGAGAGAGATTTTTATATATGTATGCACTCTGGAAGCATCATGGTACATGATGTACTGTCTCATCTGCTCATTTCTACCACTTACAGTCTTACCACCAGTAGAGACTGAAAGGTTGTTTTTTTTATTTTATTTCATTTATTTATTTATTTGTTTATTTGCTCGGTGCTATACCTGAATTTCTTGTATACCTAAATGTTAAATTTTTTCTGAGTTTTATAAACAGAGCCCACAGACAGAACTGGGCAGTCAGCAAATCCATGCACCCCAGGGAGACAAAAAACACAAAGTGCAAATTTGATTACTGGCAATAATACCTGAAAAATGTGCTCAGAAACTATGGCTGAGAACACACATACTCAACATAACTGTAAGATCTTCTTTGCACTGAGATGAGGCTTGTAAATCTTCTTTTTTTTTTTTGTTTTTTTTTTTTTTTTTTTTGGAGACTCTTGACACCCTGACTTCTCTAACTCAGTAACATTTTAGCTTCATTGTTTATTCAGCATAGAAGCCTTTTTATGAATACTCTTTGGGGGTTCAGGAATAAAACAAGCAGAGAAAACATTCTGTTGTACTCATATGGTCACTGGATGTCCCAGAGATCTAAGATACAAGTTGATATGACATGTGGCTCCTCTGTTTGGTTCTGTGCAGGGAGGACAATGTATGTCACCAATAGTTATTTTTTGGAGTAATTTGCTCATTTCACTGTACTCCACTGTCAATGTCCAAAGAATTCAAGTAAGTACGTTCAGTCATGGATACCTCATGCTGTCTTCCTGCTGCTTTCTGATCAAAAGGGCATCTGCCCAAATCCAGAGATGGCACTAATGGATGTCAGGGTTTTATGATTTTTGGTTATCGGCATTCCACATTGTAATATCATGTAGTGCACTGGGAGTTAAAGAGTCAATGCTCCAGTTCTGGGTACCTGTTCCAGAAGAGAAGAAGAACTACATACCCCAGGGGACTTTGTATTCAGAGAGGAGATAAAATCCCTGGCCAAGTCACAGGATCTGGCTCTCCTCCCTTCTGCTCATCCCAACCACACGTCTCGCCTCAGCATTAGAGTAAAGCCTTCAGTTTTCAAAACCTCCCTCTCGTTTAATTTGGTTTATTAGCTTCAATTCTAATTATATTGTATTATATTGTATTATAGTGTGTTATCTTGCATTTCAATATCTTATTTAGTAAATTAGTTTGTTTCTC
>PPHD01029728.1:0-10527 GCA_002909625.1 Bambusicola thoracicus
GAAATGGAATACAGTTGTCATTAGGAAAGAACAGCCTGCCTGATTCACCTTTTTCTTTTCCATTGTGGTTACTGAGTGAAACAAAAGGCTTCTGGGTGGAGGGAGGGCTTTATGTAAGGCCTTCAGACAAATATTTTGTAGCTACTAATTTAGCAGTCTACAATCACATGGCATAACATGCCATGTATAATTAAGTCTTGAAAAATGAAAGAACTTCCAAACATATCTGGACACGAACAGCAGAAGAGGTTCAGATTAAAATAGTGAAATAGATGTTTGCATTACTTACTATTCTGTCTTAGAAAGTAAAGTCTAAAGGGATGTTGGATTGCCTGGGTTATCGCCATATCTCACTTCAAAGGGTAACCTTACATTTGGCTCAAACTTTGCAAATATCATAGAATTTGGTCATGTAAATCAGTTTCCTTGTTGATCCCTGCCATCCTCTATAAATGTATCTGTTGTTACACTTTGCATTTGTGCTAATGAAAGAATCATGGGGTATTCTGCTCACCTTCATTTAGATGCAGTAAATGTTTAATAAGGGTAGCTTTCATGTAAGTATTACTGTAATGTACAGCAGCAAGGGTGTTATTCAGTGTATTTCCTATATTCACTCCTCTGGCAATTCTCAGCAAGGTTCTTCACGTCCTTTAATTTTCTTCTCTGGAAAGGTGCCTATAGTGAAGTTACATTATCAAATAGTGTGAATTCTAATCCTCTTAGAAGCATCTAATGGCACATGCATATTTCAGACAGTGAGTACAGTAACAATTATCTGTATGCAGGAAATGGGTGAAGTTCTACAGGATATAGAAAATATTTTCAAGTATTATCACTCCTTTATGTGAAGTTACAGTGAAGGTAATGCTAAAAGTAATCAACAGCTCAAATCCTCCAGGTGAAGTTAACGTATTAAGTGTTAACAGTGGTTGCTAATATACTAATAGTCATGGCAGTTCTTAGTTATGAATAAAATCATACCTTTAGGGAAGTGGTGGAACTTTCTGATGCTATTGCAAGGGGAATGGAAATGAATGATAAACCTGACATTTAATATTTGGCAAACTGAAGGGGATTCAGTGAAGTGCTGCTTTAGTGAAGTCATACTTAAACTGTATTAAAATGCGTAGGGATATGTTGACGCTTTGTATGTGTGGCATAATAATTTTCCCAGCTCTGAGAAATACATTCTGATTTCTTTGTTGTTGTTGTTTTGTTTTGTTTAAAACAAAGTATGAGTTCTGGCTTGAGTAGAATTCAGCATTTTTCACTTCTACCGCATTCCCCAGAAGGATGCTTAATTAATTCTGTCCATAAGATTAAAAGCTGATGGTGTGGGCAGATGTTCTCAAGGGTAAAGAGTAGAATAAGATAGTGTAGAAAGTGTGAAGGTGGTGAGAGAAATATTTTGCTTGCAGTTAAGTTGCTCTTTACACAGAGCTTTATTGGGAGGGAGGGAGAGCTCTCAGTCATTGAAGCTCTTGTGCTGTGTGACTTAATCTTAATGGGAGGGAAAAGACGGATTCTGTCCTTATTTATTCAGAGCCCGTTCTCTCTAACAGCGTTCTGTTCTTGTTATACTTCAATATAAGTCTAAGTATGACTCTAAATTGTGTTTTGCTTCTTAATTCCTTGTTTTTTGGAGGTTTTTTTCCCACTCTAAGATAAAATTGAGGATTTCTCTGCACAAAAAGGCACATGCATATTGAAATCTGGCTTCAGTTTCAAGTTCTTTTGATTGATGCCTCGATAAAAGCTTGTCCAAACTTGTGCTTGTTTCTTACTGCCGTGCTGCTGTAGGAGGGGCTGACCTCTGATCTGCTGTGCTTTCCGGCAGCATTCCCCGGCATTTCCTTCTATACATATGAATCCTGCGGTCAGCTGTTGTAGCCTCCAGCCTACTGCTGATCTGTGGTGCTTAACAGATCGTCCTTGAGCTCTCTGTCCTTTTCAGCACCGAGTTTTCCTGGATTCTCATCTTGTTCAGAGGCCATAGCTGTGTGCAGCTTTGTTGGTGGGGGAATACCTCCCCTGTGTCTGAAACTCAAACTTCTGTATTCCCTTTGAGTCTCAGTCAGTCAGAGCCCTTCAGGGATCTTCTTGAAGCTCCTTCAGCCTTCTATTTGTAGCCCCCCACTCTCCCCGGTGCAGGCTTTGTTCTAAATGGCTCAAATCTCCAGTTATTTTTCCATTTCTAGTTAAACGCCTCAGGTCTTTCCTGGACAGAACTGCTGTCACCTGAATGTGTATGTGTAGCGACTGTGAATCAGTAGGAACTTGCCTTCAACCACCATCTTTTTCCTGTGAGTACAAATGCTTGATAGTTCTGCCATTCAGGAAGAGCCTTTTCTCATCAGTACAGAGAATGATGCCATCTATTACGACAATATGCGAGTGTTCCTTAAGGCTATATCTGGATCAAGGCACTTAAGCAAATTAAAGCAAATTACCAAAGTGTACAGCATCAACATTCATAAGCTATAAAGCATAAAATTGCCATTGGCTGGTGGTGTCTTTAGGAATAAATTTCCTTTAGTTAGCTGTGGTTTAATTTCCTTGGTTTACGGTGAGCAAAGGCCGGCTCGCTCCTGCACTGGAAAACTTGTGGGGGAAATGAATGCATTTAAATTAATATGCTTTGACTTCTCACCTTTACTTGAATGTTTTATAAACATTTAAATCATGAATGAACCCCACTGCTGCTTGAGCGGTTCTGCAAGGCTGTCTCATGTTTTCCTGCTTCTCTCGTTCGCTTCTCTTGTTTCTTGGGTCATTGTTTTCAGTGCTCTGTTCACTGTTGGGTTACGTGGGATTACTGACAGAAGCTGAATTAGGATGCAAATAAAATTCTCCTAGCAGTCCTCTTCAATCCAGGTAGTAATGGATTATGTTGAACTACAATGGTGTTATTAACCGTGTTATGAAGATGGTGCCTTTTCCAGCGTGTACAACTCAAGATGTCTTGGATTTCCTGTGAAAGAAGTAAATCTGGGAAGCTCCAGAATGTTCATGATGTCAATGTTGTTCTTCACTTGCTATTGAAAGAAGTTTCATCTTTTTTTGTGTCTGTTTATTTTGGGGATAAGCCCAAGGGCAGTTGGTTTCGCTTTCACTTCCATGTAGAATGCGTGAGGTCTTTTGGGTGAAAAGGCAATAGGGAATTGAATAGCAGTGGATCTCCAATTTTACATCGTGGTCTATCCTTTCATACTTGTGTTTTCATTACGCAGTGAAACACCTATTCCTACTACTTACATTGATCAATACAAGCCTGCCATTTAAAATGTCTTCTCATTTGGCAATGTGCATGGCTTAGGATCAAATTTCTTACCTAATTTCGCTGTGCTGTTCTGTGTAGCTATTTCCCCTCAAGTGGGGCTTTGCCTTTATTTCCTCTGTTTTCTCCTTCGGTTTAATGGTAAGAGGGATATACTTTGTAACACCTACCCAAGTCAGAATATCCACGTGTTAAGAATAACAGAGTAGCTACAAAGTATTTCTACTGTGTTCTGATGGTCTTCATTTAGTTACTATGTTCTGCTGGACACTGCACTGCATGGCAAACCATTGAAACCAGTCCATTTGGCTCAGTTTAATTCCATCTGATGTCAGAATCGGTTGGTCTACAATACATGACCAATTCTGGGGCATCTAATATAGCTTATCAGATGCTTTCAAGATGTTGCAGAGAAAGCTCAAACTCTAGTTGGGTATTTATCAGGAGCAGACAGATTTGTGTCATCTTTTCAGAATGCAGGCTTAAAAAAGCTCCGTTTAGGGAATTAATGTCCATATGTTTAAGGCTAGAACAGTTAGGCGTTTTTCCCTGAGAGAAAATGTTGTTAGTGTGTTCTCGGGGCGTTTGGATGGAGAGAGATTGTTATGGGATGCATTGGGAAGAGCGCACCGTTCTTCATAGCGCATCTTAAAGAAGTCTCGTAGTTGCACAGGGTTACTGCATCTTTTTGTTATACTGTGAAAATGTTGAGCTGTGAAAAGGCATCTTCCTTCCTGGCAAAGGAAGAAAGTAGGGCAGCAAGAAAAGAAAGCTTTATTGTCCATTAGAAGAAGAATTCTGTTTTTGTTCGCTTCCCAAAAGCTCGGGACAAGCTCTTCTTGTCTGTCTGTAGCTGATACAAATGAAATGCCGAATTATTTAGCTGGCCTTGGTAGGAAACAGATTTTTTTTTTTTTTTTTTTTTTTCTGTGGCAACTCATCTCATTGTGGTAATTTTTCATTTTAAGTAACTGACAAAGCCAGTGTGAAATGTGTTCAGCAAATACTGGAAGCTATTTTTGCTTGGGAGTCTTTAAGTGTCACAGCAAAAAAAAATGGGAGCTATCTGCCACCTTGCATTATATATCTGGACTGGATAAGCAGGGTGAAGGCCAGCTCTTCACCCTCCTGGCATGCTTTGAATCAGTCCTCTCAGCACGCAGGCACTGCCCAGCTCCGCAGTTTTTCTTCATTTGAAGCTGGAGCATGGATGCAGAAGTGCTTCACTAGTTGATGACCGTGTGTATTGCTTTCTGGAATACCATTTCAAGTGGTGGGATTTTGAAGAACCAGCATTTTTTGTAGCTTTCTTGCTGAAAAACTGGAGCTTGTACTGAAAAATTGGGGAAAAAATGACTTGGCTCCTCAGAAGACAAAAAATTTAAAAGAGAAAAGCTTGCTCAGCTCTTTTATAAGTAAGTCAGTGCATTGTATTAATACCTCAGGCACAAATCTCTTGCAATTCCTGACAAATCAGGAATTTCTAAGCAGTTGTAATTCATTTCAGTATAGCTGTCTGTAAATAACAGCTTTGCAGCGGTGTGAATACAAGTCCGAGGCAGCATCGTAAGGAATGGGGGAAAATGGCTTTATTCCAGGTCAGGTATGCTTTACAGACATATCTCCAATTTGTAGATATTTCTCTTGCGGAACCAGAGGAGGTAACCAATGAATATTAGTCTGGTTGCCATAAGGAGTCCTACACGCAACAAAAGTAATGTTTCTCAAAGACACTTGATTTATAGAACGCGTGTAGAAGATGGTTCTTAAAGTGCGTGCTCACAGGTGTGCAGTCTTCTGATGAATAGGAGGAGGGGTAGGGAAGAAGTGTGATTGTGTGCTTAGAGTTTTTCTATTCTCTGCTAGTGTGAAATTGGGACCATAAATCATTTGAGTTGTTTAACCTCTCCTATTAGAAAGTGGTGTATGGGGAGAAAAATGCTTGAGGGACTCGGTCTTCTCCTTTCTATTTTAATGAAATGGCAGCATTCCATTTTACTTAAGATCAGCATCTCCAGAATTACTGGGAGAAGGCCGTCATTGCTTTTATAACATTAATGAAATGAGATGTCTTAAGTTGTTTTCAGCATCCATTTCTCCAAGAAAATAAAAATGGAGAAGGAAAATAATATATTTGCTGGATGTAGCAAGTAGACTTGCTAGGAAAATGAAGCAGTTGTGGTTATCTTTCTTTTAATCTAGATATTTGTGTTCACCACGTTGAGAATTCAGGAAGCAGACACATTTTTAGATCGTTATGGTTTAGCTGTTTTGCAGATTAACCATACTGAATTTAGTGAAACAATAGGATGAATCACAGAACGGCCTGGGTTGAAAAGGACCACAATGCTCATCAACCTCCCTGCTGTGTGCAGGATCACAAACCAGCAGACCAGGCTGCCCAGAGCCACATCCAGCCTGGCCTTGAATGCTTCCAGGGATGGGGCATCTGCTCTTAGAAATCATTTCCTATTTGAAAGGCTGTTTTCTCATGACATCAGGAGGGGTATTGCTGTAAATACCTTCTGAGCAGAAGGTGTGTTTATACTTAGGAACCACGTAATTTAATAATTTTTGTTTTATTCCCCTTTCGATGTGCTTCGTGGTGCTAACAGCATAAGCTTTGCAATTCGAGGAACAGATGCGTAGTCCCCTCAGGTGTGTATATGATATTTAGTCTTATTTTAGAGTCTTAAGTAATGTGAAGAGCATACCTAAATTACAGTCTTGTTTCTTTAAATTGTTGTGGCATCAAAATGTTATTCTTTCCCAAGTTAGAACAGAATAAAATACAAAACTTTAAATTATTCCAGGATGATATAATGGGAAATTGGTTGTTCTCATGATTCGCAAGGCTGGAGAGCTGAATTTCTACGTCTACAAAAATCAGAGCCTAGGTGGACTTTGGAGGAAAGCCTATAAAAAAAAAAGGCTGGAATTTGCAGTGAGTGGCAGTACTAAATTTTGTTACATAAAAAATTTTAGACTGAGTCACAGATGGCATTTTCCAGTGATTCATTTTGTTTTATGTCGCATCAACCTATATATTATGGCACAACAGGCTTTAACTCTGACGTAGCTTTTCTTTATGTGCCAGATTCATCCTTGTTTCAGAGAAGATGACAGCAGAGGCGAATGAAAGAAACTTAGACTCTCTCTTAATGTTTTATTAGACGTGGTGTCATTGGAATGTTGGATATGTTAAGTCTTTAATAAAGGCAGTGAGTTTGGTTTTTGTTTTCCTTGGTGATTTGTTTGGTATTCTATTCAAAAAGCATTTCTTCCAACAGTTTTTCTTGTTTTAAACTTGGGATTATTGTGATGTGGGAACCCTTGGCCCTGCCCCATGAAAGATGTTGTTGACTTCTCAAGAGTGGAAGGATTCAGTGTTTTTGTGGCACAGACTTCTTAAAAAAAAAAAAAAAGACACAGAACTTTAATATGTCAACAGGAAGAACTGGGAATACTTAAATTTTTGAGGACTTGTTATATGCTGGCAAACACAACCATTTCCTGTGATCTGTTTGTCATCTTAGGAAATCTTGAGCTTTTAAGGGTTTCGCACTGTTCTCAGTTTTCTCGTACTCTTTCTATTGAATCAGTTGCAAGACAAAATCAAACCTGTTATTCTCAGAACATTAGGGTGAGTAATGCTTCACACGCTTCACTTTCTGATGAAGTAAATGTGTAGAGGCTCTTCCATCATGCCCAAGCTAAGTATCTGGGAGATCACAGTGAGTGGTTCATAGAATATTGATATTAAACAGCTAACACGTTGGTTAATATTAGATAAAGCTTAAGTAGGCTAGGAGGAGGTGGATGGGATTGTCCTGACGAGCTTGTCTTCAGAGAAGTATTTTCATATTCCTCAGCGTACTTTGGCCTTTAGTGAGGTGGAGTGTTTTCTCATTTGAAGAAGTCAATGTTGGTTCCATGTTGGTAGGCACTATGGGAAGACACCAGCCGCTGCCACCTCCTCCTCCTTGCTCAGGCAAATGATGCTGAAAAGACAGCAGCAGCAATTTTGTTTGCTCTGTAGAAGAGCATATTCTTAGGTATTCCCAGGTGAATGGAGCCCTTTGAGAACATTCCCACCAACCATTTCAGCAGTCTTGACTTCTCCATCCGGTACAGCGTCTGTGCACGACTTAAGCATTCAAACGGAAACCTTTGAGACTACGTAAAGCTGTAAGCCATGAGCGTTCCCTGTGCTGGAGGGACTTGTTTTGAGAGGAGTAACTGGAGGTTACAGTCTCGGTCAGAATGCTTTGACCACAGGCAGTGCTGGGAGGGCAGTGCAGGGCACAGCTCATACCCCGTGGTTTGACTCATGCGCAGGTTGGCTCGTGGAGCGAAACGCATCATTACTATCATCCAGTTAGTGTTATCATGAAAGCTGTCAGATTTAACTGCTGAGGAGAGCTCTTTTAACTGTTGCCATGGTAATATGAGAACGGCAACATGGTAGTTTTCATCTCTATCCCATGTTCAGCTGAATTCTTATGCAGTCATTACCCTGTGAGGCAAAGGTACTATGTTGCACCGGGCCTGGCTTTCTTTTGAGTTAACTAGGGACTGAAGAGAAATGTAGCAAACACTTTCTTTGGGGATGCAATGCAAGTCCTAGGGAAAACTGATCAAGTTCTCTGTGCTTTTGACTTGATTCCATTGGCACTCCTGTATGTAAAACAGCCCCTGTGCAGTTCCTGACCAGCTCGTCAAGCCATTATGTCATTTCTTGTAATTGCTTTGGTGCAGGGTGTAATAAAAAGCTTGTACTGCAAGCACAAGCTCGAAGTTTAGTCACAGGAACGAGTTTACTTTAGGATTTTATTTTTTTTTGGGAGGGGAGAAATGCAAACACTCACCACTAGAAGTTCAGATGATGCTTTCTAATTTGCCTTCACTTACAGAGCTTTTCTTTATGACCAAGCCTGCCCTGTTTATATGGGGCATGTAGACTTTTTAACCTGCGTGGCAGTGATCAGCTGCTGTGGTTTCTGTTTTATTCTTCAGTTTTTTCACATTAGAGAGCTTTTTTAACTGACCTACTGCAAGGTTGCTCTCCGCAGCTCTCCCCCAGCTTCCTGCCCTGGAAAGCCTTTAAATTCATTCTTGCCTTGGGTACAAAGCAAAGAGGTTGTTCTCTGCTTCCTGACCTACATTTGCATGGTACAGCACTGCCTGGCTGGCGGCGCAGCTCCCTGCCTCCCTTCTCTTCCCGTGCTCCCCTTCTGAGTGGCCTGCAAAGCATAGCTGGACATGGGAGGCTGGAATAAACGGGCTAGAGATGCCATCTGTAGTAATACAGCAGATGCCATGTAAGACAGGGATGATCTCCAATCTGAAATTATTGGGGTCGGGAAGGGTAAGGCTCTCCTCTACCCGAAATCCCACGTTGCTTCTTAACTACAAAATCAGAAATGAAAAATGAAGATAATGCTTGTAAAATTCCATAGCTGCAGTTATCATAGTGTAAATAAATTGTCCAATGGTTACTTGTGTTATCTGGCAGCATAAAGTAAGGACTGAAAAATGCATACTCAAAATGAAAAAAGATATAAAGAACTGTTGATGCTTTAGGAAAGTAGTTACAAACCTGTTATTACTAATGGCTTGAATATAAGAAGTAGTAACTTTTATATTAGCAGCATCTCTTTTTTATCTCCTCCTGGGAAGCTTTCACAAATGGCAATGGTCATTCATTCTACAGATAAGGTTGTACTTGTTTTGTTGTGTATTTTTGCACTGTGTGACAGTGTAGATAATTAGGATCAACGTGTGATGGGGTATCTTGTTACTGTATTGGGAAAATGAGTAGGGATGGTGCTGGGGCTGTCTACAGCAGTGGCTTCTAGGTTATTTCCCCATGCTTAAACCATGCCTGATCTCGCATTGACTTTGAGACATAACACACAATAGTATGTTATGAAATTACTTTGTAAAGATGGCCTGAAACACATAGACTGCATTGCAGAGAGTCATCTTATTTTCCTAGATCGCTGCCATGATATAATTTTGATTAAATATTTTAATGGGCTCTAATCTTAATTCATTTCCTCAAAGCAACCACTGAGGCTTGGAAGCACCTTTCCCTGTAGGTTTTTTTTCCAAGTAGAATAGATCATGAGCTCAGTGTGTGAGAAATCCATCAGTGGTTGGGGGTGGGATCAGCTTTCTTACTCCAGCAGCTGTACTTGTGCAGTTTCCATGCTCAACTGTGATGTGGGATGATCTGCAAATAATTCAGGTTACTAGTATAATTGGAGATCAACAATTCTGTTGGTGGTGGATGGTATTTGTGGAACTTTATTTTGGTTCTCTAGTATGAATGCTTAATTCCTTTGTTGAAAGTTAAATGTAGAAAAATTACTAAATTCATGTAATGACTTCGTTCTCATGCTTCTTTTGACCAAAGTATTTCTTTGCCGTAATGATGGTGCTGATGACAGTGTATGTTTCCTTGAATAAATTTAGAGTCACATTAGATCCTTTTGTATTTCTTCTCAAACTGAAACAAGCATACAGAGAGCAAAAGACGTTTAAAGAGAGTATGTTACCCAATTTTTTTTTTTACTGCATTGCAGATACATTAAACTCAAATAGAAACTTTTATCCTATTGCTACTAACAATGCATTTTTAGTCCTGCCTTATGTTGGATAGGACGTGTGAAAACTTGTCAAAGGTTTTAATGGCATCAATAATTGCACTGTTTTTAACATCAGCTGTTTTTGTGCTCTTGTACATTGGGCAAATAACTTCAACACAAGCTACGGAGTGGTAACAACACAAAGAATGGAAGAGAGATCTTTCATTCTGTAATTGCATATTTCACCATACACGCTCTCCCTCCCATTTCTGAAAGCTTCGTAACAGATTGCAAGAAAACAATACTTGCACACAAAAGATTTAAGTAGCTGTTGACTGTTTAGATAATGGTTTGAGTACGTTATGTTTATAGATTCATTTCAAATGATTCCCAAGTACTAATTCCAAGTTCCAAAAATTGTCAGGCTCTTAAAAAAAAACATTACAGATGGCTTTTTTTTTTTACTTCTTATATTTTAAGTAGAAAGAAGTTCAGTGTGCTGAACTCATAGGTATTGTAACATAATTCCGCCAAACTCGGGCAGATTGGTATCGTGCATGAGCTCCAAAGTGGAGTACACCCGAGAGGTTGTTTGGCTGCCAAACTTCATAATTAAAGTGCCAAACTATTTAAGGTTTAGTTATTAACCTCTTGGAC
>PPHD01029729.1:0-10526 GCA_002909625.1 Bambusicola thoracicus
GTCCCACTGAGTTCAATTGTGGCTAAGGAAACACAAATATTGTTACTCACATGTGGAGAGTTGCTCACGCACTGATCAGATGAAGAACAGAGATATCCATCTCAGCCTTATTAACTTCATCACACGATTTATCATTGAAGCGGCTAACTGGAGGCTCAATTAGGCACTTGTGATTTTGGCAAGTGCCTGCAGAAGAGCGTCCCGTTGTATAATTTTGTTTGCTTTTGGTTTTATACAGTAAAGCACAAATAACATTTACCCATGAGACAGCCTAGGGACACGCTGCCAGAAATAGAGGCTCCCAACAATTATACAGGATGTTGCTGTGGTGTTATCATATGATTCATCCACTATGAGCACGAACAATTGTTAACCTCAAGACACTCTCACTTTCACGCCCTCTGACACACATACCACTGAGGACAAATATCCTCAAGATGAGTAAAACGTTGGGATTGGGATTTTGACTCATAAAGGTCAGTTCACATCAGGTTCATGTGTTAAGCCTTCACTTTGCTGCCCAGTCCTTGAGCAGGGGGATTGTAAGGAGGGTGTCTGTAAACGGTGCAATGTGCTGCTTAGTAAATCCCTTTTGGATACTGATGGACCATAGCAATGGCTGTGGATGGTGACTGTCAAAATGGTCTGTGGGTGGAAACCACTGAAGTTGATTACAGAGAGAATAAATCTGGCCCAGATACCCTGGTACAACTGAGTGAAGGTCAAGAGGGTCTCATTCTGAGGAATGTATCTAGTAAAGGTGGGAGAAAGATAACCAAAGAGATTTAAGAGCATGAAAAAGGGTTGCTCTTGTGAGAAACTTCTGTGGAGTCTTTGCTTGAACCTGAGCTTGACAGAACGTGAGTTTGGCAGAGCAAGCCCAGCTGAGAGGCTGGATTTTGAGACTTGTAGTTGTCTTTCCAGAGCATGTCCTGCAATGGGTAGCAGCTGGATAATGGATGCGCCTCTTTGCAACCCCGTGTCTTGCATGCATTTTGTTATCCTGTGCACCATAATGTCTGTCTCTCTTGTACGTGTTTGAGGGCCACCACTGGCTGTGCCTTTTGCAATTCTCAGTATAATTGAATCTAATTCTGTCCCTTCCTTCACAAGTTGGGCTCTGGTACTTGCTGTTGGTCAGCCATCTTTTGCCAGCTCTTTTGCCTTGCGAACTCACATCACTAGATGGCAGTGTAATGGCACACACGTGCCCTGCCTGTACTGCTGGGGAGAAAAGTCAAATTTCACCTAAAAAGTTGATGAAATTTAAAATTTGAGTACAAGGCAACTTCCAGACCTTAAAGCAGAGGATACTGCTTCATCCACCTTCAGTTCCCTTAATGCTCAATGCTAAGACCTAGGACGAGGTCTTATGACCCAGTGGCGTAGGTGCTACAGCAATTTACGGCACCTCCAGGTTCAGCCTATGGAGCTCAAGTGGATGTCACGGCCATGCTTGCAGTTTGGATGCACACAGTGCTAGGTCAGGAAATTTGTAGAAGGCTTCAAAAGCAAAAGCAGTAAAGCAAATAGGCACAGTATTTTCCTTCAAGTTAAACTTTCCTCACTCTTCAGTTTTTGCTTTTGCTTCCCCACGGGATAATGGGATAATGGTTTGAGTTGCTTTGCAGTCTTAGGCCTTGTGGCACAATGGATTAAGTAACAGCGTGTCTCTTTGCAGTTCTCCACAAATACAAAGGCTCTGCATCATTCCAGCTGATTTTGTAGCCCGAAGGGGAGTTGAGGTGGTCGCAGGTATTGGTTTGGTTTTATGTAGCGTGAGTTGCATCCCATGGGCCCACCGATGTGCAGCATATACAGTACATGCATTTGTGTATGTTTTGTTAGATCTGGATTAGCAGCCTCATTTATGACCAAGATTTTGGCGAGGAAAATGTCATCGTGTAGAAAAATAAACAGGGTAAAAATAAATGGCAGAAAGATAGTCTTCACCACACTAAACGCCGTCCTTTGTGGACGTCACAAAGACAGCTGTTGGCTGAGGGTGGGATCTGAAGGTCTTTGTTAGGAAACATTATTGCTGAGATTTTCACTGTTTGGATTTCCTGTTTTCCTCACTTCTGAACCCTTTGGCTTTTTGTAATCTCAGCAGGGTCAGGTCTGGTCATCCGTGGGGAAACAGACTGACTGAGCAACAGGGCTATGTGCTGCAGGAACAGCGCTGGGGAGTCAGTAGGTGAACGGCTGGGCAGGTTATGGAGGCAGCCAGGATCCTCGTCAGAGTCTGCTCTGACCTCCTGCATAGGGCTGGCCGTAAGACTTCCCTGTCTGAGCTGCATCTGTCCAGATAAAAAACATCTATCCTTGATTTAAAAACAGTGAGAAATGGAAAACCACCCACCGTCCTTCAGGAGCACTCCCAGGGGTTAATTGCCTTTGATTGTTCAGAATGAGCGTCTTATTTTTGGTCAGAATCTCCTTAGTTTCATTTTCCTTGTCACTGTATCTGGTTATACTATCTGTAGGCAGAAGAGCCCTTCTGATTATTTTTTTTAAGTATCTTTAATGCCCAGATATGATATACTCCAGAAGATGCTCCAAGATCTGTCATCTTCCTAATAGGATGGGAAGGTCAGAATGGAACCATTTGAGCTCTCAAAACCCATAGATTTTAAGGAATGTGTCAAAATTCATTCCAGTTTATTCCGTTATCTTCTGACTGTACCCAAACTCTGCCTTCAGTGTCAGAAATACAAAATGCATGGAATAGTCCTAGTTTCAAGCCGTGATTTCCCTGCAAACACGTGTCTTTGTTCCTCCATTGGATGAACACTGTTATATCTTTCCCTGCTATAGCTAAAGCAGCGTTAACCCCAGAAGAGATGAAATTAATCTGACGGAAGGGTACACAATTGAAAATATAGAGAGAAGCTGGAAAATCCCACCATATCCACTTGGTGACAAGTCATATAACTACACAAGGATAGTTGGAAGGCTATAATCCTGTTGTGGTAGCCCTGGTCTGACCCCAGCAAGTCAGGAAGTGTTTTTCATTGGTCCCTTACAGGTAGGTGTTATTAATGTTATTGTATTGTGTTCTTTGTGTGATACTAAACAAGTGAAGTAATTAAGCACCATCCAACATGTCCGTGCATCAGGTGAGTGCTCTGTCAGTCTAATTCTGTGCGTGCAGTTGGAAGGAAGGGCTCCCATGGCATACCTAGCTTGTACGTGCTGCGGGTATCTGATGCAAGCTAAATGTGGTCTTTCCTCACCATCCCTGGAGTATGACCAGGAGTTCTTCTCAGTATCTCTGCCAGCATCCTTCTTCTTTCATTCCTTCAGTTTCTTCTTCCAAGGATGGATTTCCATCAGTAAACGGGTTGGGTCTGTTCTGGAAGGTGGCCTTTACAAGGCTAATATGTTTCCCTCCCCTATTACATGGGTACCCATTTTCTCATAGTTATACTTTGAATTTTCTCCAGATTACTGTGGCACAACTTGTTCATGTTTTTGGGTTCTGTTGCAATAGGGAAGTCCCTCTAGCCGCAACTTTCATTAAATCCAGCTTTTCTGTAGGACAACTGGGAAGATTTTTGCAGGGCGCTGTTGAGCTGCTGAAGCTGTCCCAGAGCCTCCACCAAATGTCTTCTTTTTCATCTTCAAATTCACAGGTGCAGGGGATGCCGTGCAGACATATAGGACTGAATGCTCTTCTCATTTATGATGCTGCCTTCGCAGAATCATAGAACAGTTTGGAAAGGACCCTAATGCGAAATTTCCTGAGTTGTATCAGAGTGATTCATGATTTTATAGGAGGGCAATTGGGTTCTTGTGCTGGTGGATGCACAGCGTGCTGTTTCAATCACATTAAGAGGGAGTCCGGGCTATGCTACAGGTTGGATGTGGGGCCGGGGGACCCCGGGACCTGCTGTGCTGTCCCTGAGCATCATCTCAGCGTGCACCCAGGCAAGCAGCGTGCCCCATCCCTCCTCCTCCCATGCAGGTGATGAGGCAGCTCCAGCTCTCCCACTCGCTGACCCTCCCGGCAGCTCCGCTGCAACAGGACGTGGTGATTTACAAGGACGGGGCCAGCAGGAAATTCCTACCTCCACCCCCCGGAGTAAGGAGGAAGCCGAAGCAGCGCCATGACTGAGTCACGCCTGAGTCACTGCGGACGCGGTTCCTGGGGTGGTGCTGGGCTCCCCAGCCCCGCTGCACAGCTGGAGTCAGCGTGCGCTGCTGCAGCGCTGCTGGCCGGCATGGCAGGGGGACGTGGGAGGCTGCGTGGAGGGAACGGCCAGATTGGGTTAATGCTCTCCTTTAATGCACGAATAAACAACTTATGGCAGGTGCCTGGCAGCTTAGGGTAATCAACAGGGTATTTATTTGGGATCAGAATATACACTCGGTGAAACAAATCTCTCTTCTGTGTTTGGCTTACCACAGGCTCGCTGAAATTGGACGGGGTCATTTGCTGTCTAGTCACAGATAATAAATCAAAGGGCTGAAGAAACTGCAGGAGAAAGGGCATGAACTGACCAAACATTTAGCTTATTGTAGTAAGCATCAGCCCGGCCAAAGTGAAACTTTCCCAGCAAATTTTCACTTATCTCAAATCCAGTTATTCCCCATGGGCAGCTGAGCTCAGTAAATAGAGGTCACTTTACCTTGACTAAACAATGACTTTGCTATAGTTGGTGCCAGCTATGTAGCAGTTACAAAATGTGCTTTAAAGGCTTGCTGGTCGCAGGCTGCCAGGGTGAATGAACCAGTCAGCCTGGTGGCTGTGGGCAGGATTTAGGATGCTTAGTGAGATGGAGCTGTGGTCGGATCAGCTGATCCCGTTCTTTGAGCAGGGATATAGCATGCAGGCGGACGGACGTGCATAAGGAGGAAGCAGAGGGGAGCTGGGGGAGTGGAGAAGGGATGACTTTCCTCTGATGTCAAAAATCCCATCATTCAGTGCTCGCAGGGAGAAAGACAAGAGGAGAAGAATGTGGAGAGAAAGAGGGAGAGAGGGAGAAGAAATGAAGGGAAGGGACGCGCTCATTTTTTCCCCTAATTCTGCAGGGTAACGTTTACCACCCTCGTACGTGGAGAAATGAGCCTGATCTCGGTTGCCAAGTTCTGAGCAGCCTTGCAGCCCCAGGGACTGCTTACATCCCCATCCCGATCTGGACTTGGTTAGTACTGCCTTGATATGAATAATCAGGTAGATAAAAATGGTCAAGAAACTTACTGCAGTTTCTTCAGGGCTCTCTTTGTGTTACCTTTTATTCCTGGCAGTTTTAATTTTTCTGGTCATTGTCTGTGTTTGTCTGAGGTGTCAGATAAGCAGCTGTCCTAGGATTTCTGCAGTGTGGTGAGGAAGGACCAGAGCTGGCTGTGAGTGAGTGTGATCGAGCAGCAGATGCAGGAGGGCTGGAGTTGCCTGCAGCTCTGTCCAGGTTGCTAATTCTTCCTTCCGATGGGGTTGATTTCAAAGGGTGCTGCATTTGTTCTTGGTGCATTTTGCTGTGTGCCGTTGCTCGTCATTGGCTTTTCAACTGAAAAGGCTTTCTCAACTAGGGGGGGAAAAAAAGCCAAAAAATAGCCTCCCTCCCCCCCATTTTTTGGCAGTGGGCTGTTTTTCTGAGCGATTAATTAAGCGCTGGTTTTAAAGGAATTTGCATCTTTCTTCCAGCCTGTGTCAGGCATGGATTTTGTGTTAATCACTTTGCTGCTCTCTGACTGAATGAGGACTGAAAAAGATGCAGGGAGTAAAAATTTCCTCAGGAAATGAATCAGACAAGGAACCTATGCCTCATCTCGCCTCCTACAAATGAAGAAAGAGAGGATTTTGTCAATGGTGGGTCAGTTTACAAATGTGTTTTTTGCAACGTGAGTCATAAGCAGTGATACATTTCACAGCAATGCAGCCACAGTTGCAGTTTAAATCCAGGATCGAATGCCAGCTGAAGAAAACGGGAATGAACCCTCGTGCCCATCATAGTAATGGGAACAAAAATGCAACCTGTCAGACCTGCTTGTCCATCAGCCAGCTTTCACTGCTGCTTAAACCTGTGTCAAAATTCTTGCTTGCTGTAATAGGAGCAGAATAGAAACCTCGGGACATGATGATGTGATTGTGTTTTGCTGATAAGCATGGAAGTGGTTTGGGTTCTTACAGGATGGAGCTGGGAGAGGACCTGCCCCACCACGGGTGGTTTGGGGCGGGTGGGCTTCAAGTAGAGGTGAATGGTCCCGGGTGGATGTCCTTGCAGTGAGAGCATGAAATGGAGGAACTGGGAACGGGTGGGAAGTGGTGCTGTCTCTGGGGCTGTTTGAAGCATGTTGCTGAGATCTCCAAAATTATCTCCAGTTTTCTTTATCTCCACTTTCTTTTTTTTCTCCAACTCACCATCAAGGTGCCATTCCAGGCTAGGCTGGATGGGACTTTGAGCAACCTGGTCTAGAGGGAGGTGTCCCTGTCTATAGCAGGCGGGTTGGAACTGCATGATCTTAAAGGTCCCTTCCAACCCAAATTATTCTATGGTTCTACGATCCTTTGTTAGTGCTGTTGTTGTTAAGAGCTATGTAAAAATGGTTGCTGTAGAACTGCTGTTGGGATTTGTTGTGGTTGTGGGTGAGATAATTAAATTTAGCAGAAAATCTGAGCTGAAATCTAAAAAATGTTCATTTTCATGGGTGCTGCTTTCCCTTTATTTCCTGAGACTGACCCTTACAAGTGTGGTGGTACTCATGTTTTTCTTTACTGAGTTTTCTGTGGTCATCTCTAGCTTGGCAGCCTTTGGAAATGTTAGGTGAGGGGTGCGATGTTGAGTCAATCCACCAAAGTCAGTGGTGTGATCACTACTACTGGCCAAGAGCCATCTGTTGGTGTCCCAAAGGGGGATACGATGAGCAGCCGAGATGCTGCGGGTCATTTCATTAAGGACCATGGCTATCCTTGGGAAGATCTCTATGTTAAACAAGTTAGTAGAGGAAGATGATTATTTATTTATTTATTTGTATACTTGTGATCTTTCTGTCTGTAGGCACACGGGCCTGTCAAGTTTGTAAATGTCGGCATGCTCCTTTGGAACAAGCTAACATTGGGCCAGCACCAAAAGGGTGGACGTGGGGTGGAGAATGGCAGGCCTTGATTCAGATTCATGTTTTCTAAGTGGCTGGCCAGCACTTGAGCCACCAGATCAGTCCTCTTCTCTGCAGGGTTAAACATTTCCTCTTACAAAAAGAGCCAGAGGCTCTTGATTACCCATGCAAAGCAGGCCAGCGCTTTGATTTGTAAGGTTTTGTCTGACACACTTTTAAATGGATGAAGCTCAATTTAGATTCCAAATGAAAACCTAAATTTGATGGTTGAGACGTAGACCCACTTTCCTCTCTTATCCTGAGGCACCGTTCTCCACCCTTCCCCTTTCCTCTTCAAAAAGTGATACTGCCTAATGCTTTGAACCAAGAAAGCGTGTTTCAAGATCAGCGTGGAACAATTAAACCAATGATCTGTGCGCTTCAAGGGGAAAACTGAGCTGCAGTAGCTCTGCTTTGACAGGTCTTTGGAGGATTTCAAGGAAGTTACACCCACTTCATTCATGATAATCGGCTGTTTAACGCAGAGCAGCTCAGTGTTATGAATGAGAGGGAGCATGTTTTGGCTTGCAGAACAACTCACAAATCTAATGCTTCACTCGTCAAATAACCAGCCACATGAAAAAAAAAACCTGACTTCATTCTTGAAATGAAATTAATGAATGCAAGATTGAGTGAAAAAAAAAACACAGCACCCAACAACCAAACACCTAAAGCTGCATCCTCTCTTTCTTTCTGCATCCTTCTCCTTACCGTGGGTTTGTGAGTTGCCGTGGCTGGAGAATTTGGGGTAAAGCAGCCTAGCCTCTGAGCTGATTTGCAGCTAAGGCCGAGTTTTGGGAGGGAATCATGCCTTAGATCACAGCACGCGTAATTGCTGGATTTGAGATCATGCTGGTATCTGAAGGAGGCTGTGGATACCCCATCCCTGCAGGCATTCAAGGCCAGGATGGATGTGACTCTGGGCAGCCTGGTCGGGTGGTTGGTAACCCTTGGGGGTTGAAACTAGATGATCATTGTGGTCCTTTTCAACCCAGGCCATTCTATGATTCTATGATCAAAACGGAAGGGGAAAAAAAAAAAAGCTTATTAAGAATGGTATGTGGATCTACCAAAGTACCAGATTTTCACGTGGATGGGTTGCAGGGGCTCTGAGAAGCAGTGGGTTCTGTGCTATGCCTAAGCAGCCCTGCTGATCAGAATTATTTCTTCTAAGAATAATATATTATCTTTTGCTTATTGAAGCTGCTTTGCAGAATGCCACTGTTTCCTCAGGTAGGGGAGCTGCTCTGCATCAGACGCCTTCATGCACTCTGGCAGCACTGGACTTGTGGGCTCTAGAGAATTGTGGATGCTGGTGGGACTCCTGGGGGGATTCATTGTAGTTTAAGATCTCTCAAATGAAAGGCAGGACCGAAGATACTTTAAGGCTGTCTTTCTACCCGTCCCGTATTCACAGTTCATTTGCTAATAAAATGGCTTTCGGGAGGAGCAAAGAGCACATCCATCCTGCTGGTTCTGTTAGCAGGCAAAGATCTGCCGGTGCCTGGGCAGGAAGGAGTACAGTTACTTTGATCAAATAAACACCAACAGGTGGTTGCAAAACCTTTGACTCGAATCTGAATGGAATGTTTATTATTTGTAGATCTGAATGAAATGTGTATCATCATTTCCCTTGCTGGTTCTCATCTGGATTTGGGATAAGACGGCCAGATGGAATAGTTATCTTTTTAGCAGCATTTTACAAAGCACTAATTGTTCTCACCATTTTTCTTCCGAGGGGATGATGACATCAGGTTTATCTGAGAAACACATGGTGAGATACATAGGTTGAGTAAGTGATGTTACCGAGAGCGAGTCAGTGGTAGAGCAATCGTGGGAGAGCTGTGCATCCCATAATACTCAGACAGATGCGTACACTGAACACCGTGCCTGTGTTTCTGGAACGGGCCTCTCTGAAAAAGTGAGTTTTACTGCAAAGGAAGCTAAACAAAATCAATTGGAGAAAAGTCGATTCCATGTGAAGTTCTTTCATCTCTGCTCAACAGCTGAGAGCCTCTGATGGTAGGTGAGAAAAAATATTTTCTCATCCTTTTTGCACCAAAATAATTCCCAGAACAATATTCAGCTAAAGCCGGGATCTTGCTAGGGCCCTTTCCACTTAGCAGGAGATAAAAAGGGCAGGTTGGCCATAATCCCCTGTGCTGTGCCCTCCAGGGGAAGAAGAGTGAGGGCAGAGCAAAGCAAGAGTGGCTGTCTGGAAGGGAAGGTGTGCGGGGATCACTTCTTTGATTGCTAAATGCAGCAAACTGATGTTCTCCTTTTGTCTTCTGTTCTGTAGGACTGCACTGGGGAAAATCAAGACCTGAGCAGATCCTTTTTCATTTCCATTCATTCTCAGGGTGAGTAAATTCGCTTGTCTTTACCGTTGCTGTCATATCCTCTGCAACTAAGACTTGTGACTTAAGGTTCAGAGGAAAATCTCTCTATTTTTTAATCTTTGCACCGTTAACACTGTGCTTAATTTAGCAGCAGTGAGGCAGAACGTTTGGATTTTGTCATCCATTTCCAAAACTATTGTTGGCTTCCTATTTCTTTGTTCCCCCCTACAGCTCATTTTAGATTTACGTTTTACTGTAGGTGCCAGAAGATAAGTTAGTGCCAACTTGATGATTAATTAACTAATACTTGCCTCTGCCCTAAGATGGAAAGCCTTTATCTATAGTAACCTATTAATTATTATTTTATATATTACTGCATGGGCACATCTAAATGGATTTGAGTTTTGCCCCCCTGAGAAACTTGGGCAATAATTCATTGCAATGAGAGAACAGAAAGCCAAAGGGACCTTAGAGTTGGTACCAGAAAGTATGTCTTAATGCTGGGATCGGGGCACTTCTTTATCTATATTTTGCAAGCCCCAAGCAAAATCATGGTCTTGTTGTCAAATGATTGGTAATACACGGTTCTGAGGCTTTCTGGCATGCTCAGAAATGCAAAAACCAATGAAAGAGCTTGAGTTTGAAGAGGCTATGAGAAATGCTGAGGCCTTCAGGAGGTATCTCAGCCTCACTGAGAAGGAAGTTGTGCGAAAATCACACTTGGGAAACAACCAACCCACCTGACCTGGGCCACAGAAGAAACTTAAGTGGTGCTGCAGAAATTATTCCAAGTGGCATAAATACGTAGCATTAATAGAGGGCCTTGGGTATCAATAGGGTTAATTGAATAAATGAAGGAAAATAAGGCAAATGGCATTGAGCTTTGGTAAAAGATATTGGTGGTGAGATTGGTGATTTCACTCTCTTGAAGTTATGGTTGGGCAGTAGGAATGAGGTGGTTGGACGCTTTATGGCCTACCATGTAGCATAGTGGGTCACACATACAGATGTAGATAGGATGATAATATAGCTTGTGAGCTGATGGATAACCTGTCTGCATGCTTATATAATAAGTATACAAGCTTTGTT
>PPHD01029730.1:0-10526 GCA_002909625.1 Bambusicola thoracicus
CTTTGCTTTCTGCAGCTTGGGTGGTGTGGCTAGAACCCTTGCCAGAGAAGACCAAGGCAAAGAAGTCAATGAGCCCCCCAGCTTTCTCTGTAGAAGGGCCAGAAAAATTATGGTCTGAGTTTTTTATGTTGACTTACTTTCTGATAATCTCTCCATTATGTTCCCTACCTTGAAAAGCTCAGAGTACTTGAACCACCTTCCTAATATTTTTCTTCATACTGAGTGTGCCTCTATTTTTAACAGACAGAATTTAAAAGCAGAAAATGAACTTGCATTTGACCAAATTATATTTTTCTCTGTATTTCGAATTTTGAAGATAACAAAAATGCAGGACATCAATAGAGCATGTATTAACCAATATAAGTGAAAACCACATCATACAGCACTACCTACCTCCTTACCACAAGTGCCAAATAAATTCAAGGGTTTGGAAATGATCCTCCACATTCTCAAGTTTTCAGTTTGGTTGTCAGGTATTTGGTTATTGTACTTGTTTTACTATGTCATACTAATTATCCTAATTGTTTTCTAGAGTAAATCCATTACTACTTGTTGGAAGCAAAATTTCCAGGGATACCCACAGTCAGAAGAAATAAAGCTTCACATTTGGGATATAAAGATCAGCTTATCTCTGAATGACATCTGTAATTCAGAGGATGCAATTTATATTTCAAATAATGGTATTTGTAGATAAAAAGGAAAGTCCTTTTGACACACACACACACACAAAAAAAAAAATGTCACAAGAGGACAAAGGCTGCTTATTCATGACCTCACATAAAGGTTCTGATCACATCAAAGTCATTTACCTTTGCAGACAGGTGGGTGAAAGTCTGGCAAACAGCAGGGGAATGCAAACACTATAGTCATGGTATACGAATACTGTCAATAATTTCTCAGATGATATCTCAGAAATTGTGTGGCCCAGAAATGAGCAGTAATGACAATGTTGAATCATTTCACCTTTAAGTCCAATTATTATCCACAAGAGCTTAAATTCAGAAAACCACAAGTAGATTTACCATTTGAAAAGTAGGGAAAAGACTAAAGAAACTTGTGGCCAAATGATGAAAGAGTTAATTTAGGTCTCTGAGTGTCAGAATTGTATTTCGTAAGCAACAGTTCAAAGATTTCTGATTTAAGTAGATGGCAGAAAAGCCAACATGCTTTTATCAGACGTTAGTGTTTATAGAAGAATACAAAACAGGATTTTGTTAAATGTATATATTATGCCAGATCAAACTATAAATTGAAACATCTGTGTCCAAGTTAATGCTCAGATACAGCAAGGAGATTATTTGAATTGTGTTTAATTCTGTGACCTTTTTAGATGTGGCTTTGTTTGAAAGGGGGAAGGATAATTTCTTAAGTTTTAATTCCTAAGCAACAATGCCAATAGTCCAATACAACAGTAATATCTTTTAAAATCACCCAGATGAATAGCAAAAAACCTTTGGTAATTTCCCAGTATTGTTATACAGGGAACTCTAAAAAATAAATAGTCACATAAATAGAGGCATGTAGTTTTAAGCATTCTACAAGCTATTCATGACATAAGCATTCAATTAAAACTATTTTAGGAGCAATAATCACATTCTGAAAAGGCAAACATGGATGGTTTGCAGATATAGCCATAATGCCTGCAAAATTAAATAAAACAACAGGTAAGCATAGCTCAGTCTCTATGCTACTTAAAGAAAGCATTTTAAAACTCTTTTGTTCGTGCCTCCAGGACACAAGTAACAGGAAGTAGTATTACAGATTTTTATTATTATTATTTAAAAAATATGGTAAGTATTTGTACTTCTGCAGTCATATTGTCATAAACCAATCTTAGTTTAACTTAATTATTTCAATAAAGAAATTCAAGTTTAGGAAGTAATAGAACAGAACAGCTGTATTTTCTAGCAGTACAAATTGGGCTAACTGGCAAGAGCACAGAAGTTTAATGCGAACAAGCTTTAAGCATTATAGGCCACTCCATAATTAGTCTCAAAGTGCAAATGGCTTATGATGACATTCTGCAGTAGTCATCTCTTCTAGAAACGTACTGTTTTAAGATCCACCCTAAAACTCATAGAAGCCACTTCTAATGCACTGAGACAAAAGGGCCAACTATGTTTGCAAGGAACACCTCTTCCCTCATTCCCCTGGCTGTCTCCTTCAAATACTTTTAAGTCCCTTTTTGGAATGTCACTTCTTTCTCAGCTTCTATCCCATTGTCTGGCATGCAGACTCTCAGAATACATACTCTAATGGTCAGAAATAGAACAGGGTTAGGGCTGAGAAAGGGTGATGTAAAACAAAGCAGAAGTTCCCTGTTTTATGAGATGAGAGTGGTCTTGATGTTTGGTACTTCAGAGGGGAACTTTTCTGGATCACAGTATAAATATTTTTTGCAGTATGTGCAACATAGAGCATTTAATATAAAATAGAAACAAGGCCTTTTAAATTCAGCTGCTTAAGAAGAAAATGAAGAGCCATCTCCTCACCTAATGCACGTACTTCCTAGTTTCTCCACACTGTAGACGGTAGTGTCTCAACTTCCAACAATGTTTCACTTGTACTTCTGCTCAATTAAATAAATACAACTACTTGAGCCCACCATCTGTTTGCACTGCATACCATACTGCATAGCATTGAATTATATGGCGACTAGGTTTTATCTTAACTCTAACATTACTTGGTAATTTTTTCCCCTTTTTGAGGATTACAGATGTAGAAACATAGTTTAAGACACAAGATAGCATACACAGATCAATAGTAACTTTAATGCTGACTGGGATAAAGTGGGATAGAATTATATCCCATCTCCTTTCACTGATCTGCTGTTCAGGAGGGGTAATACATAGACCACCAGAGCTCTTTAAGAGATGCTTTGCTTCTTGCACTTTTTGCTGAAAGAATGGCACAGTGGAATGTATATTCTCTGACATACAACCTTTTAGAATTATATATATACAGGGGAAAAACTTTAAAGTTTCCAAATGCTTGGAAAGTTTACTCGGGGAAAATGCTGAAGGAGATACAAACTTCTGGCTGATGTTTCTCATACTGATTATTTTTTCATCAGAAAATTTAAAAATCACTCAATTTTATCAGTGAAAATGCTATGATTTTGTTTTGTTGTTGTTTCAGACAAAAGTTAAAAGTAGACTCTGTCCCTTCCTACGACTAGCCACAGTCTACAAGTCAATGACCCAACCACGAGGCAAAAAGAGTTACGGAAGTATTCCTCCAACTGGAATGTGCTAAAGTTATGTCTAAAAAAGAAAGGCAGGCATGAAATCTAGGTGAAGGACTCAAAATACCACTTCAGATGAAAACCAAAACACTCAGTACAGTAAACAAAAAGAATAAAAGAAAGACAACTGTGAGGAACTAGTTGCTTCTGAATTTCATCCAACATTAGTCTTTCAAAATGACTGGAGTATACTGGAATCTGTTCCTCTAACTCAAAGCCAGTTATAAAGTCGATGAGTGCCTTGGCATGGCTTCTGTCAGATGAAGTTGAAAATCCATAAATACTGGGAAAATCTTCCTCTTTATAAAAAAAAATATCCTATTACTTAGCTCCACCCTCCCATTTTATGTTGAGGAAAGTATTATCTTTGGGTCACAGGAACACAGAAAAATTGTGTGACCAACCAAATTTACAAATATGAAAATTAATCACTGGAAAGAATCTATTAAGAATCCTATACTAGTAGGGAACTGAAAAGATTATGGCAACAATGGAAAGAACAGCAGGACAATGCAAACTCTGGAGAAAAATAGCTGTGTGTTCCCCTCGCCATATTCAGAATTAGATCTCTTGTGTGGTAGTTAGTTAATGTGTTAGTTAACAGATCTTACCTAAATATCCATATAATATGATCTAAAAACAGGTATCGGGAAAACACCTGAATACACAAGAGTTTATTCATCGTGACCAGCTGGTTTTGAAAGAAAACCTTCCATCCTGAAGACAGGCTTATAAAGGCAGATGCTATTATGGATGGAGATCAATTGGTATCAACACTAAACAACAAGCAGTGATAACTTCACAGTAGTATCACAGACATTTGAAACTGTCTTTTCTAGTAAAATCTCATTTAACATTTCTGAAAATACACCCTGCACACCTATCAAGACAATTTTTCTGAATGGATTTAACAACTCAATATGTAATGGTTACTTGTTCAGACTGCATTTTAGTGATTCTGTAGTTCAAAAACATAAGCAGCACTTTTCCTGGAAAAAAAATCTGTCATGGAAAACAGCAGTTCCCACGATAGTAAAAAAAGAAAAAAACAATTATGCTTTTCAAAATCTACACTAGGAAATGTCTTTCATATCTTTTAAGGAATCAGTAATATTCTAAGTAAAACATTAAGCCAAACTCTGACAGCCTCTGAAGCACAGATGCTGTACAGCCATGAAAACTTGCAGGTAAAAGGGAGAGGATAGAACAGTTATTTTACAACCCCTTTCTGACTCCTGCTGTAGTTTAAGCAGGAAATATGTTTACCTTGATAATTAACAGCATAACATGTCAGGTGCAAAATATTTCTATATTTTCTATATGATAGTGGCAAAGTACAACAGACCAGTTAGAAAGCAGATCAGACACCTTGGCACTTGCTAAGTACAGTCTGCTGTATAAAACTGCACTGTCATTTAGAGAAGCAGAATCAACTCCAAACAACCTGCTGCTTAGCCAGTTTCACAATTTATCAAAATTTTAATCAGCCTAAAGTAGCATCTAAATAAGATTTTGAAGTGTATTTATGTCTGTTTTCCTCATGTTGCATCTAGAACACAAAAGACATGGATTTCCTTTGGTTTTGATTGTCCCAGCTTCTTAACACAGATTTCTTGTAAAAGGTAGCATTCAGCATCATTTGGCTTGTAATTAATGGGATTACAAGACACGGTGAGTTAGAGTTACAAATTCAGGTCTGTAAGTGCATGAAATTATGGAAGTTAAAGAGTTTGCAAGAATTAAGCATCCCAAATATTCCAGCTGTTTTTGCATGCATTGGAAAAAAGTGAGAAGCAATTTCTCTGCATTTACCTAATATATACCTGAAGTAACAAACACATCCAGCAGCAAAAATATGAAATCATACATTATTAAGGTACCAATCTCTTCCTCAACAGAGCAGAAGACAAAGAACAAAAAACATGTGGGAAATGTTAGTCACATTGCTTAATGTTGTACAGGAAAGTTCTAAGATTTTTATGTTTTGTTTTTTCTTTTCTTAAAAAAGAAGGTAGAAGATTGTTAGTGCAGTTGAAAAAAAAAGTCCTGTCACTATAGCCAGGCAGCCAACCAATTGCTGATATCATCAGCATTCTCCAAAGCCCCCTTCCAAAGAAAACATTCTCACACATTTTAATGAATATATTTTTGCTTATGTGACTGATGTGCTTTTCTTCTGAATTCAAGACAAAGAAAATGGCTAATGGACTGCTAAATTGCCTCAGTTCCAAGTCTGTACTCATCTATTCAGAAGACCATATATTATATCTAATTTATCAGGATTTGCAGTTTTTACCTAGCAGCCTTGAGGCTTTAACAAAAGCTTTTTATTTATGTGCATAGAGTTCAGAGAGTTGAACTGAGGCTCTTCTGAGGCATGGGATCTCTTCTAAAAGTTTTTTCTCATCTTCTGTTCAACAGTGGTAGTCTGTATCCATTAATCCATCTTTCCTAGGCAACTTTGAAACAACAAAATATAAATGAATTGGTTTCTCGATTCATCACTGAGTCCTTCCACATATAGAGGAGAATCTTAGAAAATATAAAATTGCAGGAAATTGTCAGAAAAATGAGGTTTTCATTTTTTCAAATGCAAACAACCAAGCAAGGACAACTCTCCTCATTTGCCTTTAGATCTAAAATATACAAAAATCAACCTGGCAGCATATCAGGTATTTCACAGATATCTATCCTGTTGTTTCCTCACCCTGCACCTTGTTTCTAGTGTTTCAGCATGCAAGAGTATAAAGAGTCATGATTTGCAGATGACCAGATGTCCCCCACTGACATCAGTGAAGCCTTCACCTGATTCTCTCAGTCACCACAGGCAATAGTACCATTGAAACACCAATCAAACACACAGATGGTAAAACCTCCTCTGGCCAGATCTACAGCATGACAAAGTACATACCAGAGATGAGCTCGATATGCTACTGAAGATTTAGGGCTTGAGAAAAAAAGATCAGTAACTAGCAAAAAAGCTATTGCTCCCTCTGCAGACATGCTTACTTCAAATAGCACATCTTTATGTTGTTTCACTTAGTCTCTTTGAACGGAAAACCACAAAATGGCCTCCTTTGAAAATAAAAGCATCCACATGGCATGTTAGAATTAAACGCTCATGAAGCTTTACTGTCACTTCTTTTGCCAAGAGCTTTCTTGTCAGGAAAACAATATAATTATTTTTTTTCCAGTCAAAGCAGTTTGATTTTTGAACAGGATTTGAAGTTCTATAACAAAATTATCCTTAAATGGCTCAGACACTCTATGCTCCTGAGTGGCTGAAGACACCAATCTATGAGCAGTTCCTAGAAGAACACAGCCATGAAAGCATAGGCAGCACTGGCTGAAGAAGGAACAAAGCATTGAGAACACTTGGTTCATTCTTTAGGTACATCTATTGGGAGATAAAAAGGCAGAAATTGTGAAGTACATACGTGCTTGCACAATACATGAGGGAATGCAATAGCACTTATCTAACCAATCTTTTCTTGTATGTCAGTTTGTAGTTTGCATTCCCTTGTTGCCATAATGTGCTCCAACTCCAAGCTGCATTTCAAATGAACATGACAAAAGAGGAAAGAGGAAAGAATCCTCAGTCAAACCTTGATTTGAGCTGCTTCTGGAATTTCAGAAAATGTAATTTTTCACCTCCTCCTTTGAAATTAATGTGCATTTCTGGCTTTAAATAAAACAAGAAAGAGAATTCACAGAACACTATGAGAATGGTTGCTATAGTCTAATCAGAAGAAAAGATCACAAACTTTAAAAGAAGACCTAATATTAAATTTCCAGTGTGATTTTAAAAACTTCATAAAATCCAAATATTTTGGAAATTGAGCCAGACTTTTAATAGTAATAAAGCAGTAATACTTAACATTTACCCTGTGGTGTACAAAAAGTACACTAGGGCATTCTAGAAAATATTAAGGAAGAAGGAACCTTATGATTCCCAATTTGGATCTTCAGTATGAATCAGATACAGATCAATTTTCCATGTGCCCAGTTCTGTGATTTGATTTTAGTTGGACTGTTCTACTTTGCAGATTTACTATATCACCTTAGTAATGTTCAATCTTTTGATACCCACATAGAGCCACTGAAGTACAACAACCAAGCTACAAAACTCCAGCCTTTCATGCAAACATTTAAATTTCACATCCTTTACAGTGAACTAAATGTCTTCTCTCTAAGTTCTGTTTCTGTATTATGCAAGAAACTCCCCTGAAACTCCACTGGAAGTGATCCCATGACCCTACTACCTTCACTACAAGCAGCCAAAAAACACGTTCTCCGTTGCTACTTTCTAAGCTCTGCCAAAGGTGGAGAACTCACAGCCACCATAGAGACACCGTATGTTTTTCACAATACAGCAACTTTTTACCTTGTTGGATTGCTTTGACAAAGAGGCACAAATCCCAGTAGCTTACTGGGGCTTGCATATTTTGAAGGAGCCACATGATGGGAAGACCAAACTTTGAGAGGCAGAGGCAGAATAACAGGTTGTCATGGTGGAAGAAAAGAAGAGAATAACATGGTACTTACAATGGGTGGGTGGTAGGAAACCATTTTCCCTTATAAGTGTGTCATTTAGATTAGCCCAACTATCTTCTGAAACACAACCAACTCCTTGTTGGACATCTCATAAAATAAAGCACTCTTCCTTTATATTTCTCTATTTATGATACAAATGAGGATAGCTGTAGCTTTGGAAGAAAGAAAAAAAAAAAAAAAGAGGAAAGTAATCTTAACCAAAATGTGACCTTAGCAGATGTAATCCAATCTGATTTCCACTACATTAGCCTACGGATGCTTATGCAACTGCATAGCACAGCAACTGAGAGACAAAACAATGGAAGTTTTAAGGTTTTATTTATTGCTCGTTCTCAAAACATTCAATCGCCATCATGCTTCAACTGCCAAATCTAAATTAGAGAGGTTAAGAAAAAAAAAAAAAAGTACTCTTCAGGGGAACATTAGAGTTCTATAGAGAGGTGTGAGCTCAAGGAGATGGAGCATCTGGCTAGAGACCAACTTGCCTATAATTCCAGACCAAGTGGACCCATATGGATAGCTTTTAGAAAATCATAAGTGATAACAAGTAGAAAAATTTTCTACTTTCCATGTTCAGTCTCCCTTTTTTGGCATTAGTAATTAAACTGTAATAACTGCCATTTGTAGATTACAAATGAATCTAAACAATTTTCATATAACCTAATCACTTTTTTATTTATTCACATTTACCAACATTTTTCCTTCTCTTTTGGATGGATTTCTATGCAATACTACAAAGCATAGCATAAGCTGTTTTGCTAATATATTATGCACACTGGAGCAATATATTCATCTCTTCTTTGAAAACATAAGGACTATACACCAAATCTCAGCCTGCAGGTTTGAAGCAGATTAGAATTAGTAATGTGAAAGGTCAGAAAGACTAGCACTTAAGGTTACATTATGTCCTACACCTATACGGTGCTGGAAGCATTTCATCATTAATATTTTTGCTAACATACTAATTCTCGACAATGTTCAACAGCTGTTTTATGAATCCATGCTAGTGATCAATTATACATGTAAACTCATCTTTCACATAAATTTGACACAAATCATAGATTTATAATTTGCACAGCTTTTTTTTTCTTGTATTTTCATTCTGAATTAGTAGGCAGTTCAATGCTGCTTCCTTCCTTTGGTATTACCTGACTACTGAACACATACCAGATGTTACTTAAACTGTTAATACCAATATCTCACAGAATACACTCCAGAAGTCAGGATTCATCACTATTTTATAAATTTTCTCTTTCCTCGTCGTTTAACAGTGTAAATAATGGGAATCAATGTTCATTAACTGCTCTCTGATCTATCCTGTTTTTATATAAAATAAAAGTTAATAATTCTCATACTTAAAAATCTGTGTGGTTCACGAAAAGTGAAAGGAGCGTTTACACCAAGAAACTGAGATCTGAAAATCTGAAAAAATGAAAATTAAGAAGGTTTTGCCAATGGTATCACATTACCAATGTGAGCTAACCCTAGCCCAGCATTTACCTTGCCATTCCTCTAACCTCAAAACATAGCTATCCCATCTTCAATTAGTATCTCATCATAAAATGAGATTTAATTAATTGTATGTTCTTATATTAACTAATCATTTTTTTGCCCTTTTGGAGTGCACCGATAAGTCATTTTTCCTAGTGCCAAATAGCACATCACTATCAGAACCCACAATATTCCCAGACAGACTTATGCTCAATCTATCAAATACCACAGTCCCCTAAATAGCATGTGCTATTAATCCAACTTTATTGCTAAACTGGAAAACAAATACAGTAATTAAACCCTAAAGAAAATACAGGACCTGGGGAAAAGACAGTCTGAAAACAAGAAGGGAGAAGGATGCAAACCTGGTGAATACTAGACCATGATTCAGAATGAGGTACGTTCCGCTCTCATCCTCCTAAAAGAGTGTTACTGATAAAAACACTGCACAGCCAGACATATACGTTAGGATAAAGCCGTAGTTATCATTTATACACTTAAATCTATTTAACTGCAAATACAAAAGGGAAGAAACAAAAATAGAACAAGCAGACCAATCCCCATGACACACTCTGATCACAATGGATGAACAACGAACTGAATATTTCCATCTGGACAGGAGCGTCATCTCAGCACTATGTGATATATTAGCCAAAAGTCGAGCACAGGTTTCTAGTTTCAGCCCGGCATTAGACAGGCAAGTCAACTCTTAGAGACACTGATTTTGATAGGAAAGTAAATTCAAAAGTCTCATTTCAAATACAGTAATATAATAAAACAAAATAAAATATTAAAAAAATCTTACAAATCATTCATTCCCTGACAAGAGTTTTCATAACATGCTTTCTCCAGTTCCTTCATTACATGAACTGAGAGCACAGAATTCTTTGCTGAATAGGCTGTGTCCCTGAATAGCCTTGCTTCACCTGCATCCAGCAGAAAGGTATACTACAAAATTAAGTGTGATTTGTGTATTTTTATTTCCCTGATCCTCTTCATCATTTTTTTCATGCTCTTAGTTTTACTTTAAATACAGGAAAAAATACAAAAAAACTCCAAACTGAAATGATAAAGATTTACTAATTCAACAACCAAAAATCAGCCATACAATTTGCACTTATACCTCACAGCAGTTTGATTTTGCTGATTTTAATATTTACCTGTTCACAGACACATTAAAAAAATCTGAAATATTCTGTCCCTTCGCAGAATCATAAAAATGAAAAAAAAAAAAAAC
>PPHD01029731.1:0-10525 GCA_002909625.1 Bambusicola thoracicus
GTTTAGATAAGGAGTAAGAGCATAAGCAGATGTTTTATTGAACCCTTCTGTACGCTGCAATAAGTAGCCAGAAGTCTGACTCTGCATCCTTGTGCAGTCTATTTTTGTTTGCTTCAAAAAGATTTCTTACAGTCGCTGTGTGAGTCACACAAGTATTCTCTACTGAGATAAATAAAAGGAATCTCTGTAGAATGAATTAGATGTACTTAATTCTCTACATATGTATAGTAAACCTGGTTTCTCTTGGGATGATTAAGTGACTCATGCAAGGCTACAAACTTCAGCAGCAAAGGATCTCAAAGCAGTACTACTAAAGCTATTTTTATTCCTGCCTCTTACTTCAGTGGAATCGATCACTGGTCCTGACAATTTAAGATATTTAATGAGCAATGGCTGCGTACTATTTCCACATTTTGTTAAACAAACAAAAAAAAATTAAAATGCAAACACAAGTAACAACGAAGTAAAACTTCCTTATTCACTTGCCCCTCTTAACCAAGTATCTAAGGGAATGTGAAGAAATCTGACCAATGTTGGGAGTGCTGCAAAGTGATCCAATGAAAAGTTACCTGACAGAATAGCAGTGCTCTACTGTTTGAAGATGAAGGATTACCCCTTGCAGTATTATGCAAGTCAAAGGTACTAAGCTTGACTCAAAAATGGGGAGAAGTTATTCCAATGGTAGTTCTTTGTTACAAAGGAATTTTCTGCCCAAGCAGCTTCAGGAGAAAAGCTGACTTACATTACAGGCTGCCAGAAATTAGACTTGGTTAATTTATTCATTACCTTAAACTTATTCTAGTAAGAAATGAGTAGAGAGAATATATGGAAAAGACTTGGTAAGTGAGGCACAAGGATTAATCAATACTGCAGAGTTCAGCAGTAATGTTATGGACACATAAGTTAAGGCATCATTCTTTAATGTAACTGAGGTTTCTAATACATGCAGAGCTTCAAGAGGGTAAGAAACACTCAAAATGACTGAAAATTGAGCCTCCCCATCACTGATGAAAGTTCAGAAAAATCTAAATAAAATGAAGTTTTTTAGTCACTACTTTTAATTATAAATTTGAGGAAATAAGCATCTCTGCTGACTGAGCTGGTAAAATTCCTCCTGCTTCAGTTAAAAATAGTCCTCAGGATTCACTTACTGTAAGCTTAAGGGTCGCTCTAAGCACAGCCTATTAAACCTCATATCCAAGTGTAGTCTTAGAACGTTTAATTAAAACATTACCATCAGTATGATACAGCTCTCTAATGAAAGGCAGAACACATTCAGACCAATTCATATCACATTCTTTTACACTGAAACTAAAGCAACTCCATGAATTTAAGGTATTTGGAAATGTCTGCACCATGTTACAGCCTGGTGTCACTTGATGCAGCTGAGATAAAGGGAACTGTAACTGAAGCACTGACAGACTATTAACTCTGCTATTGCTGGCAAGATACTCTGAGGACTTACATTTCAAGTTTTTGGCAAGCAGAAGAGTGAACACAATAAATACCTGACTGTTAAGATCTGGGCTCCCACTGAACTCTACATAGAAGAAGATATACAAACCAACTCTGCTGACAAACAGAAGACAAAGAGAGTTTCTGTTTTCTTCTATAACTTGTCACAGGAACATAATGTAATGCCTCAGACCAATTACTGATCAACCACTAATGCTAAGGACCTATATGAGGAAGCAACGCTGCACATGCTTAAAACAGAGTACGTAAAGACAAGCTGGAATTCCTATTTAGATTTCATAAAGATTTTCATTCATGTGTTCATTAGAATTATAAATAGCTATATCTATATTGTATCATGTTTTAGATTTATTTACATAATGAATGGAATGTTTCTTTATTAAGCTTCAGCACTACCAGAGATTGCATGTAAGCATTTACTTGCATAGCACTGACATTTCTATCAGCTCCATTGTATCAGGGTAGGGCTTTTTTTTTTTTTTTTTTAAATCAGAACAGAGTATTTACAAGCAAAAGATGACGCATGAACAATACATTCTATTTGCAGACACGCTTACACCTGTAATACTGTACAATTAATTGGTCCAGCAACAGAGCATGTGGCAAACAGCAGCACACATCTGGTTTAATATTGAATTTAACTTGAAAATGATTTTCATTACAGCTGAAAACAGAACGAGACATTCAAGCTTACCATGGGTAGATTTAAACATGCTTTGTGGTTTGCCAGCTGGCTTCCCTGCAGAGGCACTCGGGACAGGATTGAATAATTTCTCCTCCATTTTTGCTTCCTTTACATACTGACACGATTTCCCCAGCAATACAATACTATTAAGGACTTTTAGGGATATTAACCTGGATAAATAAAAGGATTTATTTGAATACATGCATTATCAAGTATTAACATTAAAATAACTGCATATCATTACTGCTATCTTGGAACAATTAGCTGAGAAATTAAATCCTTCAGCAGTAAGATCAAAAGTTAATTTGCTTTTCTTAATATTTTGTTTCAGATTCAGCACATAAAAATAACTTCTTCTCCCCCTCAGAAGACATCTAGAAGAAAACATCAAGGTCTATGGAATGACAGAGAAGGCTAAGCCATTTAATGCATCAAATATTTCAACAAAGAATTAAAAAGGGCTCTCAACAGAGCAAGTCCAAGATAACTGCATTACTGCTAAGTCTGTAACCTCAAGTGTACTCAGACAAAGACTGGCAGCAGACTTGGAAACAAGATGACAAATATCCAGCATCCATAAATCACAGATTAATCATACAAAGTCCTTTTTGGTAGGACAAAAGACAGTCCATAAAGTTCAACAAATCCAAGGGGCAGCATTGCGTTCATGGTAGTACAGTGCAGTTGATGGCAGATTCCTTTTCCGTTATCACTGATCTGTAGCATGAATTTCAGTAAAAATCTGATAATCTGTTTATTATGAGCACTGCTAACAGACTAAAAGGAAGATCTGAGAATAAGAAAACATTCATGGACAAAAATCCATGAATGGTGTGACTGCTTAACCCTACAGAGGCCCAAGCAGACTTAAGCAGCAACACCACCACCTCTGACTGCATTAATGTAATCACAGATCGTCAAATACAAAAAACAAAGTACATCACATTAAGGAAATTTTAGGGAATGCACTTCTTTTTAGAAGAAATTTAGAGAAATGAAAGAAAGAACAGTGCAGACCATTTCAGTATTGAGAAGAAACATTATAGCATCGAAGCAATCACAATTATCTTATACAGCCTGAATACCACGACTCTGTAATTCTATTTGGTTATCAGGGCAGATTTTGTAGAAACAGAGTTGAGAAGTTCTCCTACTTTTTTTCATCTATCTTATTGAGTTTAAAACTTAACAAAAGTTCAGTCCTACATTTGTTGTTTTTAAATCTAATATATGCTTTTGTCCAGAGACGGTAGGTGCATACCATGTTTTGAAGTAATGATGGAAACTAGAATGTGGTCTCACTCTTCAATAAGGAAAAAATAAACCACAAATTTATTTATTCTTGTAGAGTAGAACTTCAACTTTCTAATTATAGGCTTGAACACAGCCCAACAAAATGGTTTGGGTCCAAATCTCTAAAGAAAGCCCTCATTGTTGCCTCTTTCCCCCATCCTACAATTCTCCCTTGTTCAACTAAATGTACTTGTCCTTGACTGCATGCTGCAGCTTCCCCACAGACTAGCAACTATGCCTTCAAAGAACAGTGTTTTATCCTGTATGTTAATAGCTGTACTTTCCTTCCTCCATCCTCCTAGCTACAGAGACAGAGAAAATTCCAGGACAGAAGCAGTGGAACGGTAGGAAAAAAAGGTGCTGAGCTTAGCATATCACAGCATGAATGTGATGATCTGGGGGGCTGGTGCTTTCAGGGGAATAGGATGTGTTCTGGGGAAAAACTTCAAACACGATGCAGAGGAATATGGCTAACATTTTAACATTTGACCTATTTACATTAACTTCCTAGCTATCCTACATTAAAAAGAAGGGTCACTACACTGATGTGCCCTGGACACATCAGACTGAGTTCTATCTCTATTGGTAATCGAGGTTACAGTAGATGTAAGAGTCTACCTACATAAAAAATGAGAAGTGATCCCATTTTTTTCATAAGGAACTGTAAAACAGAAATCTGCTCTTCCAAAGTATCCCTGAAGAACTTCTGCCCTAGATCTGAAAGTCTTTCTTCCTTTAGTAACAAACACAACTAGGTGGAACACCGGAACAGGTACTCCCACAATGCTATAGGCAAATATGAATAGTCATGCTATGAATTATTATGTGTGTTACTACAGGATATCTGAAGCTTCTTCGCACTGCAGGTATTTGAATTGCTTACTTCTTCATGGTCAATTTTAGGAGGAGCTGACTGTTCCAAAATCAGTCAGTGCTGGGAGACAACAAATGCTCACACAGCTCAGCTTTGCTAGAAACTGGCCACCACCATTCAGAATGTACCTTAGGACAAGCAAACTAGACTGGATTTAAAGTATAACTAAATGCATCCCAGAATTATGTGCAGAGCAGTGAGCATTTAAGGATAATACAAATGTAAACTGACGAGACAGTGAAGGGATACGTGCAGGCCAGTGACTTTATACAAAAATTCTAATTGTGACAGGACAGAATATTCCTTAGCAAAGCTTACTTACTGGCCCCAACCCTCCTAGAAAGATATGCCTCAAATCTTGCACTTACACATATAGCAACTACGTAACAAGAAACCATGCGTTTAACTACCAGAAAACAGAATTCATGGTCTGCTTTGAGTGCTTAAACTGCTGCCCATATTGCATCTTCAATTCTTTTTACAAGAAGTTTCATCCCTTCAAATTCAATTTTTCCTTTTATGACAAGAAACAAACACCACCCCACTGCACGAAACTCCTTCCACTACCTCTCCATTCTTTATTTTCATTATTAAATTGCTTATTGAAGGCTAAAATCCTCAAATATATTTACATTTAGTGCTTAGGGACTAACCTTATTCAAACTTTGTAAAATGCTTCTGCTAATAAACTTATTCCTCTATTCAACATAAATGGTGTTTATATGTATAGCCAGGCGTATCAACAGAAGTTGCTTTCTTTTTCTACATCTGATTATATAATACTTTCTGACTGTGTGTATTTACTTACCCACAGTAGAAGAGCACAACACAGACATAGGCTAAGACTCCTTGTACTTTTATTGAGCTCGTTACGACTCTCATGAGCTGTATTAAGGATAGAAGTTAAACAGTTATAACATGCAGCATACAATTAACAGAGTATTCTAACAAACTGCATATTGGGTAAATACAAGGCAAAAAAAAACGTTTTAATAGTAATTTATTCCAATGTTACCCTTGACAGCACTGATTACTCAATGATTTGGTTTAAAGAAATACAATACCAGCATCTAGATACAACTCTGCTAAAACTACAGATGGAAGAGGATAGACTTAGACTACATATTAGCAAAAAATTCTTTACTGTGAGGGTGTTGAGACACTGGAATAGGTTGCCCAGAGCGGCTGTGGATGCCCCCTCCATGGAAGCATTCAAGGCCAGGCTGGATGGGGCTTTGAGCAACCTGGTCTATTGGGAGGTGTCCCTGCCTTCAGCACGGGGGCGGGGGTGTGTGTGTGTGTTAAACAAGACAGTCTTAAGGGTCCCTTCCAACCCAAACCATTCTATGATTAGTGCTTATTTCAACAATGATTTCTAGTAAGATAACAAATGAAAAAGCATCCCTAAAAAAATCAAGAACCAGAAGACGACCTAACAATCAAGAAGTGCTGATACGGTAAAAGAATTACAGCATTTCAGAAGATATGAACATTATGAAAACAAACTTGTTTTGTGGACTAGGGCCATGAATCCCAAGTTAAAATGACAGAAGATCCTGAAATTCTGTTTGTAATGTCAGTATTTCACAGTTAGAGCTCCAACTTAGCAAAATGCTTCAGTTTGTATTAAAATCTGTTACTATCAAGGACAGCATCTAATTAACTTGAAAAAGGCATTTCAATTCTCTCTGGATGCTCTTTATTAATTTTATAGTTTTTCCTTTTTTATCCTGGATAAGAAACAGGAAAAGCTTGTAAATAGTATTTCCCCTTCCCCATCTCTATAGAAAAACATTACATTTAAAATTAATTCACACAAACAGTCTTCAAGGGAAATTATGAATTAACATATTTGCTTGCAAAGTAAGTATGTGTTCCCAGTATCTTAACTGCTGCTTGTCTACATGCGCATGGGGTAAAGTCACAGCAGCTGTTTACAGAAAACATTGTGTAATAGTTAATTCAGAACAGACAGCACGTGGATGCAATTGCAATAACAAAGTGTTTCATTTTATAGTAGCATGTCTGTGTGACAGGGTCAGCTCCTTCAGAGCTACATATTCAAGAACAGCTCAGAAGTACAGTGCCCCTAAGAAAAGAAAACAGCTACTGAACATACCATTACAGGGACAACCACAAGGACTCCTGCAAGAACCTACAAAGCCCAGCACATCACTGCTAACCTTCTGGCAACCAGCTGCTTTGACTTTTCTGAATGAATGAACAGGATACTTGCCAAAAGGAATAGATGTGTAATAACCACAGATGTACTTTAACTCCACTGCAGCAATCCAAGCGCTGATGAGTTCTACAAATCTAATATGTACTCAACTTTTTATGAAAGGCTGATACTAACATTCGTGAAGCTCTAACTAGTATGCAGTACAGGTTATACTGAATACTGACTCAACCTTGTAGCATCCCTTCAGTTGCTTAATGAAATTGTTCTGTCCTCAAAACATCAAAATGAGCTAGCCATCTGACAAGCACATTCTCAAGGATCTTACTGATAGAAAACCAGTAGGAAAGGTACAACTTACTAAAACAGCCAGTGGAAGAGGAATAAAACCCATCCTTCTGGAAACTGAGTCACTATAATCTGTATAAGCCTAGAAAAAGAAAAAAAAAGAAAAAGAGGAAGAATAAGAAACTATGTATGCAAAGGAATGATCTCATTTTAGTTTGGGACATCCTCTACATAAGAATCAATCTATGTTGACAAACACTACAGTGGTATAAAGTGTACAGATCCACATTTTGAAATGCAAATACAGATATCTGTATTCACAGACCAAAAAAAGTAATACTGTCATGACCAGTAAGATCAGCTTTAGCAATCTAAATATTCCACTTGCTGTTGAAAACACAGGTCTCTACAACAATTACGACAGTGAATCCAAACACACTATGATATTTCAGTTGTACATCATTTCAAGCTTAGAGACCTCTTTGTATTAATTTGACTTTGATCCTCAAGTATTATAAAGAAAAACCCTTAAGAGGGATAAAAAGCTGCTTCCCTACCATCAGTTTTAAAGCATTCTAAAATACCTGTAATTAACTTGGGATAAGTGCCCTAAAAGTCTTTAAAAATGGTCACATCTGCACTCTCAAAACACAACTATTCTGCATGAAAACTTTAATGCACGACTGAAAGCCATGCTGAAGTCGGGTTGCATCACATATGCACTCATTTTGAACAGATCATCCAGAGATGGAATAAAGTATTCAGAATTAAAAAAACTTTTTCTATTAACAAATTACTGACAATTAATTGTTTGCGTGGTATATAACTTCTGTATTAGGTATACCTAATACATTTCTAGCAACAGCAATTGAATCTACCCAGGAAAACAACCTGAATTACCACAAACAACCAAGCTAACAAATAGAGCATCCATCCAGAGCACTCATGAATATTAGAGACTCATTCCGGAGAGGTGTGCTGTAAATAGCACATCAGAAACAGTGCTCGTGAAAGATACAAGCAGTCTGTGTTCTGTAAACACTCATGTAACAGAACTAACACACATGGTACAAATATCCACATACTAGCTATCCGTGCAAGCTGATTAGGTATACCTAAGTATACATTCCAATATCCCATTATAACAATTATGATAGTTAATACAAGAAAAAAAAAGCCTTCATTTTCAGGCTTACATTTTTCTGCCGACTGCTAACAAGGTCAAACGCAAGACTGGCTCTGTACTCACTGTAGACCTGGAAAAAATCCAGCACATCAGATGCGTGATTAATGCGTTAGCAAACTCTACAGAAGCAACAGAGTTATTAATAAAATATTTCTGTAAAATTATTATAAACACTTGTCAAACACACTCTTCCTGAGATTTAACTGCGTCCTACAACAGATAAGCCTGCATTTCTGTAGTAACGTAACTTACATATATATACAACGAATAAGACTGCAATGCCTTTGGAATTGAGTGAGGCTTTATAAAGCATTTACTGAATTTGAAGACAATCAGCACCACAAAGTACGAGGAATCACATTTACTTTTCTCCTTACAATTCATGATTGTTTTGAACTACATGAAGGATGGCAGAGGGATCAAATTAAACAAATGAACAAGCTTACTTATATACTAAGCAAGTGATCCTGTGAAAATAAGAAATACGTATCAGGAGGATGAAGGAAGCTTTCTCTTTTTAAAACAGTTCTATGCATTTGGACAGAAAAGCATTGATTTTAAGGATAACTTGCAGTGCAACTTGCACAGTGGGTGCTCAAAACTTCTGACAAAGTCTGACCTAGCAAAGTCATTAGACCTTCATACAGAAAAACTACCAGGTTCATTAAATAAATCTTGCAAAAGTGTTACTTACTGTCCTCCATACCCCAAGCGTGCTGTGTCAGCACACCGAAGCATGCTACATTTGTGGCTACTACGACTTCATTATTTCTCTTCTCTGAACTTTCTATATGAAAGTAGGACAGCCATAAATGCCTCTGGCATAAGGAAAGTTATCATGTACATCTGTTAAAGTTGTTTCCACACCATACAATGTAGATAGTTTAGAGATGCTGGAAATGATAGCACTTCAGGTTTTGACCTCATTTCCTGAAAAGCCGTTTTAACAGTGAAGAAATGCTAACATCTCTTTGCTAATTTATCAAGCGCATTTGAATTCACACAATGCTTAGGACAAATGACCAATGTATCATGCCACACTACACAACAACTAATCTCATCTACCACCTCAAAGGAAGGATTACATAATATATGGTCTATGAAATTATAGGGGTGAAAAACTAATAGATAATCCGTTTCATTTTTGTGCTGCAGGGACAGTGGAAAATGCTTCTGATTTCAGATTCCACCTTTAACACGCATGCAAGAACAGAAACTCAGCAGCCTCACAAAATCTGTTTGTTTTTTTCCAACTCAGCCAGTAACTGGCAGGTAATTCTGTGGTTATGTGAACTGTGCTTATTACGTGAACTGCTACACAGTACTTTCAAAAAGTCCATGGATCTGGAACTGCTAACCTTAGAAGCAGACATGTTTCTTGCACACAATAAACTTCTGAAGAACTTTTAAAGATCAAACTGTTACCAAGCTTTCCCAAATTATAGCTATATATGGAAAAAAACAATCGTTACATTTTCCGTACTGGAATTGATTTTAATATAAAAAAAATAGCAAAGTAAACTTAAAATAGCATTCAACATTCTAAACAGAATACCTACATCTGCTGTGATGTCATTGAATTTAGTAATAAAGGCATGTTTCACAATATCCACCGCAATTTCTGAAGCGACCACCATGCAAACATCTGGGAATAACACCCAAAGATGATCTGAAGATTGGGAAGAAATAAGTTAGACCATTTAATTTGACTCCAGTATTCAAAATGACAATTACAAGACTTCTGATCAACTGCCAAAAATCCTCAAGTGCCCAAAGCAGTGTCTGTAATTTACATCATCACTTAGCCTCTACTGTGCCAATTCCCTTGAATTTCATTGCTGTTCCAGAAACTCATCAGTATGATACAATTAATGCCACAACTAGGATCAGTTTCTAAAGCCCTGAATTACAAAGCTTTATCCTGACCAGTATGCCTTTACACATATTGGATAGCGCTTGTAGATTGAAACTTGTAAGTGAACATTTAGGTAGATAAGTAAAACTCAAGCAAAACACACCACAAAGATCCAGGCTTAACCGCATTAAAGCTGTAATAATTGTATTAAGATAAAACCTATATTCTAGCCAATGTTGATTTAATATTTAACTATGAACTTCATTATATTATCAACAGCATAGGAATTTGTTGTTTTCCACTTTATTTTTCTGCTAGTTTACTTACCTGGATTCCATGAGAACTGTTCCATATTTCTTAGACATACAATTAGTAGCAACACATAATTGGTGAACCTCTCTTTTATATCTAGTTAAAAAAAAAAGTAAGATGTCAACTCCAAACAAACATTTATCTACATACATGGATACGCATTCATTCTGTGCTTTTATTTACCACATTTTAGATTAGACAGTGTTTTCCACAAATTATTTAGCAAATTTGAGAAGGGGATGCTGGAAACTTTACCACAGACAGAATCTCTGCGTCAAACCCCCCCAATACTGTATCAACTCAGATTTCTCTGCATCAGAAGAGATGTAAGATTTTGCAACTTCCTACCACCTTTGTTAATAAGTTAAAATACAGTT
>PPHD01029732.1:0-10525 GCA_002909625.1 Bambusicola thoracicus
GCAGCCTGGTCTGGTGGTTGGTGACCCTGCTCACAGCAGGGAGGTTGAAACTCGATGATCATTGTGGTCCTTTTCAACCCAAGCCATTCTGTGATTCTGTGACATGCTTTCGGGACGCTGTGCATATGTTCCAGTTTTCTCACCCCAGTGCAGCACTGGGACAGCGGTGGAGCTCCTCTGCAGCAGCCTCCATCTCTGGGGCCTGCACAGGGGGACGGCCTGCAGAGGGCCTGGCTGGAGCTGCACTGGGGGCCTTCCATCCATCTCCATGGTCCTCTCCTGTTGGGGAGGATCCAATAAAAGGATCAAGCTGTTCCTTCATATTATCACACTGTAGTGAGTGGGCAAACACTGCTGTTCTCATCTTGCCTTTACCTCTGAGATCACCAGCAGCTGTTTCATTAACTATTAATGGCCTGCTCATTAATGCTGTAAAAGGCTACGACCAATCTTGCAAATTTTCTGGACTCTTCCCCTGAAATATTTATGACTTGCTCGCTGTGCAAAAGGGCAGGAGCAACAGCAGTGAACATGCCTCCAAGTTTTGTTGAGCATTATTAAAGAGCTCATGAATATGAAGAAGTTGGCAGCTTCTCTCTTTTCTTTGGCTTTCTGAGCTCGCGCTGTGTCTGGCTACAGTGGCACAGGCTGCCTGTAGCACGCGCTTGCTGCAGTGCTGCTGGCTCAGTTGCTCCCTCGGTGCCCATAACTCCAGGCAACACAGCAGCTTCATAGCTGGGCTGACCCACTCTAGTGTCTGCTCTTAAGAGTTTTGGCTGCTTTGCTGATGATCTGTAGGTCCTGTAGTGCTTTTTGCACAGTGCTTTACAAAATCCAAGGTGTGAAAGTTCCATCCCGAAGAGGTTATGTTACTTTTGCTTAATAGATGGGGAAACTGAGGCACAAATGTTGAATAAGTTGTAACCAAGCAATGGGAAGCTAGCAGAGGATGGGGATGTTTTTGCCAAAACTGTCATGGTATTTTTGATTAAAGTCTGGTTAGTGTGAAAGAGGGAGGATTCAGGCCAGGGAATATTAGCAGGTTTTCTGTGTGCTTGGAGGAATTCTCTTGCAGGCAACCTGAGCTTGGTGTCAAGTGACCTTATATCTCCTACTTTCTCCCACTGCTGTTTTCTGCTCAGGTTTAATTTGATGTGGAGCCATCCGGAAACTGAGATCCCCATGCCATATTCCCAGCAAGCACTGAGTCCCTTTGCAACCACTCCAAGTGAAGGTGCTTTCATCATCATTTCTATTCTCCTTGAGCTTGGAGCCTGATCTGCTAATTCAACTCAAAAGCTACAAACTGTGTTAAGCCTGGCTCAGGGAATCTGTAAGTCTTACAGAGGCACAGACTGGGCAAGCTTCAGTCCTGGAACAACTCACGATGGACTCGACTCGTTGTAGGTGGAGGACTGGGTAGTCTGTCCCTGAATGTTGTGTTCATGGCGAGATTGAATGGGGCCCTAGGCAGCCTGATCTAGTGCCTGATTTAGTGATCAGCAGCTCTGGCAGGGGGATTGGGACTGCGTGATCTTTGAGGTCCCTTCAACCCCAGCCACTCTGATTCTGTGATTCTGTGAACAGAAGGGTGGTGAAACAGAGACAGGAGCCCCACGAGGCTTCTGGAAGCTGACAGTCCCAGGAGGCTCCCCAAGCCTCTTCGGAAACTGCTGCTCTCAGCCATTCCCATCTCATGCCAGACAAGGCTTCTACGTGATCAGACAGATGAGCACTGAACAGTGCTTTCCCTGTGAAGGTGTCAGTTGTTCTGGCTCCACCGGTACCAAGGAGCAGCAGGAAAGTTATTTTATTCGGATTTTGGAGATAAAATGGTCTTCCTGTCACCTACATCTACGAGCAGTAAGGAGCTTGTCCACTAAATACCAACTGCATTCAGATGGTGGTGTGCCAGACAGATTAGAATCTATATTTCTTTCCCGTAGACATCTGCAGAACAAACACTGGTGTAAATAAATGTGAAAGACTTCCCTTCCCTTCCCTTCCCTTCCCTTCACCTTTGCCTCCTCTCCTCTCCTTTTTTTGGTGAAAGATAGCTAGGCTTTAAAGAGAACAGGTATGTCTTGTGGACTGGCTTTACCATAAGCTGTTTTCTAAAGTGTGATTTCAGAAATGAGAACTGGTCTGTACACAAAGTTTAATGTCTTTCCACATGCAGCTGCCCTCTAAAGTTAAAAGATTCCAGTGTGTTTGGAAGATGGAGAATGTGTCAGGAACAAGCAGCTTGTAATGCTCTGCAAGCTTCTGTACTTGCAGGTAGCACTGGAGTGGAGCAAAGTGGCAAAACAGATCCATGTCAGAAGCACTCCCTGGTAGAACTTTCTCATTATCATTTCTTACAGAGTATCAATATGTTGTCCCCCATCGTATCAAAGTACCTTTGGTTGCTTTCCTGAAGCTGTTACTTTTAGATGATGAAGCAAAGTTTAAGTGGGTACAGGGCAGAATTTCAAAATCGTATCCTTCAGCAAACTTGTCTTCAAGAGTTTAGCTTGGCACCTTACTTTTATACTATGAGAATAAATTGAGGAGCCTGGTTAGGTAGCCTGGCCGTAAGTACAGCTTGGTGGTAGAATGTAGTCATATTGTGCTCTGTATGGGACACCAGCAGCACACTGTTCTCCAAGAAAATCCCAGCGACATGCTTTATGTAGCTTGGCTTTTCCCTCACAAGCAGCATAATTTTCTTTCAGGAAGGCTTCTGGACTGTGTTGCTGCTAGAGTAGCATCCAGGTCTTGAGTGATTCTTGCCACTCTATTGAAGCAATTCCTCCACAAGCTGGAAAATAGGCAGATGCAAAAATTGGGTCCCTGCTCTTTTACTGGTGGAGTTCTTCCAGGGGCAGTTGCAGTGAAGGCTGGAGAGCACGTCTTAGTTGGTATTTTTTCAGTTGCCCATTGTGCCATTACCTGTGCTTTTACAGGGCTCTTCTATTCCTTCTGATCCTGAGGGATCTCCCCTCTCATCTCACCAAGGGCATGAAGCTATTCATATAAGTTTGGACAGCCTTTTCTTTACTTCTTCCTTGGCAGTTAGGAAGAGTCAGCCCCAGAAAGACTTTTCCTCCTCTCTCGGTTTGGGATCGAATCACAGGTGAGGAATGTTACAAAATCCTGAGCAGAGGGAAGCCCAATATAGTTCAAAACACTGCGGACAGCATCCTATCAGAAGCATAAATGATCAAGTAACAATGAAGTGAGAAAACACAACATTTCCACTAAGTAGAAACTTAACATCCTACAAGATAACTGGAAAAAGAAGGTTTCTTTGGAGAAATATCAGCATTTGCTTCTTGGTGTTGTAACTTGAAGAGCTGCCTACAGCCAGAGAATTTCCAGATGCGTCTCCTGCATGTTGCTGAGCTGCATGGGACACTTACAAGGAAATGTGCATCTGTTTGTACTCTTGGGCAGATTCCTGATTTCAGCACTTTCAGGCTGAAGACTGGACCATGCTTTGCAGGATGCTGGAACCCATTAGGCATTTTCCTTTTTTTGTTTGTTTGTTTTTTTACCACAATATTCCTGTCACATCCTGCCAAGATGAAACCTATTGCCTCTGTTTTCAAATCGTGGTTTCTGAAATGTAGCCTTTAAAATGTCTTGGCATCTAAGTGATTGGTGGAGTACCAGGAGGTCAGTGGGCATGGTGGAGATGGGTTGATGGTTGTATTAGATGATCTTAGTGGTCTTTTCCAACCTTAATGATTCTGTAATTCTAATGGGACTTGTGAGTCTCTAGCATTTTTTTTGAAGCACAGCTGTTTATTAGCCATACCCATGCTTGCATTGTGGCTCTGGGTGGGTGCCCAGGTTTTGAAGTGTGAGCTTGCATTTTTGTGATGCTGACTGTGCATTTAGATTGGTGGGTACTCCAACCAGGAGCCACTTTGGGACATGGCAAATTATGATTCAGGTGAATGTTATCTGAGCCTAAATGAAGAGGAAGAAAGGGCAAAACCAGCCTAATGGCTGTAGGTTTTGGGGTAGGAATGTGGAAAATGGACAACTGGCTAAATACAGTGGGTCCTGGTTAAGTCTGGGATGAAGCTGTCCTACAGTATTTTAATCATCCTTTGAAAAGAGTAGATGTTACAGTGAGTTACATGGTTTAGTGGTGTGGTGGTGGTTGGTGGTTGGACTGGATGATCTTGGTGTTCTTTCCAACCTTTGTGATTCAATGAAAAGGATAGTTTCTCATATTTTTCACTGATGCGCTTTGCTTCTAGTGCTTGTCTGAGCTTCAGGAGTGCAAATTCACCTTGCTTGTGCTGTACTCACATGGTTGGATTCACTCTGCCCAGTTGAGAAATGTGCAAGTCACATTACAGTTTCACCCTGGGTGCTGAATCCTCTCCCCAAACATCACTAACCTAGAGCTTGCCTATCAGTGAGGTCTATCCTATTTGGCTTTTTGTAAAACCTTTTGTTTCACACCACTGGCATCTCTAAGTTGCTGTATCTGGCAGTCCCTTCTACGAATGGTGAAGCTTTTTGAGGAGAGTCACAAGGGCTGAATGTTGAATTTTGTAAAACAAAAGTTGTAACGCCTGCTGGAAAGTTAGATTGCATCTCGTTTTCTTCTGAAAATAGCTTGGGGTTATGCCATGCCTACACTGCAGACTTCTGCCAGCAAGGCTGTACTGGCCAAAAGCACGAAGAGGTGTGATTCCTGAGTGACACATGCATGCTGGCATGGCCCCAAGGAAAGGCTTGCTTAGCTGGGAAAAACCACCTTTCTTCAGTCCTATGAGGTCATTTTGCTGTGCTTTTGTAGAGGATGGGCTTTCTGCATTGGCTCCATCTAACACATAGTATTTTGCCAGTATGATGGGGATATTCATCTGCTGCTGAGGTGCTTTTTGGGTCGTGATGTTCTTAGAACCTATAATTTTTAAAGGAGTGCTTTCAAATTCTCCTCCATAACAAAGAGGTGAAAGCCACAGTTTAATGTTGCGTGTCCTCTTCTGTCAGCTGTCTTTGTGGGGCTGGTTTTGATGTCTCTCTGCTCTCTGGGATAGGGCATAGCAGCTGTTATTCTGGCTGAGCGTGATTTAATACTGGATAATGTTGCAAGATCCCAAAATAAAAAGAAGAAAAATATGTGGACAGAGGAAACAAAGTACCAGTTTACCTCTTGGACAAAGCATCTCCCTTTCCTCCTCCCAGCACAGCTCTGCCCTCCAAGTTCTGAAAGTGATGGGTTTCTATTCAGGTAGCTTGGTTTCTCAGTACACCATAGGAGGCACTGATTTCCACATGGTCCCTAAGGATGTGCCAGCTGAGTGCCACAGGCAGCTAAGGTGACACCAGACTTGCAAGCCTCCTATTAATCTGTTTGTGCATTTGGAGTAACCTATTACCTTTAGCAAAGCTGGTTGAATAACTCAATCTTTTGGCATTACCCAGTTAAGTCTCAGATCAGATAACAGTTTATTGAGATGTGATCGTCCAGGGGAAAACATCAAGATCACCAACTTGGCCTCTGTGGGGAACGTGGACTCTGACTTGAAAAAAGTATGTGGCAAGGCTATTATTTTGACTTATTTTTCTCCCATAGTAAGAACGAGAACTGTGTAATGTTTGTATCAGTCTTTCCTCCCCATCCAGTGAAAATCATCATTTATTCTTGCAAAGTGGGCCCCAAAATGATTTTACTAAAGCAAGATCCAGGCAAAATGCGAAGGTACTTTGGAGGAGCTGAGCCTGAAACACTGAAATACGACTGCTGTACCATGTATATGCCACTGCTGAACTGGGACACCTCGCTTCCCAGGGTGTGAAGCACTCATGCTTAGCTCGTCCCAGTAGATCACAGGGCATGGGACCTCAGTGCAGTGACCTTAATCATATCTCATTTCCCTGTTCCCCCTCTTCCATACCTTCCTTTCTGCTGCCAGGAACTCACTCTTACTGGAGAGATTCATACTGACATCCTGATGCTTAAAAACAATACTCACTGTTATTTACCTGTCTGTCTGTCTGTCTGTCTATCTATATATGTTAATCTAAACACTAAACACACACAAAAAAGAAGTTGATTAGCAAAGCATTTAAACGAATATGCAGTCATTATAACTGATATCAGGGCACAGGAATGCAAACAAGCCAGTGTGTGGCTTGATGCTTTTAGCTCCTGACCCTCTGTCTTGTTTTTAATTTTGAGCACAGGAAGGGGCCAATATATGACCATATGCTTACAAAATGCTGATTGCAAATGCCTTCCAAACATTGTTGTCATAGTAATGATATGTCATGGATGTGTCACATTTTATCACATCGTGAACATATTCATGGGACTACAAACCTTATTGTGTTTTCTTGTCCTATTCCTTGCCATCGGTAATATTATTTTTTTTTTCCAGAGAATTTCTGATTAAGTTGAAAATGTTATTTGACTTTGTTCAGTACTGCTGGAAAATTCATACCCAGGGAAATTCACAAGTATATTGTAAGGAAAGCGTTAAGCACGTGCTTAAGCATCATTGCTGTTGCTCAAGTTAAGTGTGCCTTAGTGTGCTCCTAAGTTATGCCTTAGGAGCTATTGCTTCTTTCCAAGCACTGGTCTTAATGTGGGTTCTGAAAGAAGGAGAATTGATCTCCACTTGCAAAGCTGCAAAGATGGAAGTGTTCCTTGAGAGGAGGAACAGTCAGCCAGAGCTGATGCGGGTATTACCATGAACATTAACTTGGCTGTACCTTTTCATTTTCCAGAGATAAGATCCTTTCAGCATGATCTGAAGATTCCTTCAATTTCCAAAAACCAGAAAAATTTCTCCCCTTGTGATTTGTTTTCCCTTATTTCTCTTGTCATGTAATCGCCTTCTCATACTTTTAACAAGGTTTTGAAGCTAACACCGCTTTGAGGCAGTGATATCTAGGCCAAAGAGGTTCACACCTCTCTGGTGTGAGCGAGTTCTTGTGATTTTTGGGGAGGGAGGTCTTGTGATCAGGACACAGAGGAGCAGGCAAGGTCCAGATTCGATCTCTGTGGCTTCCCTCCTGTGAGCCTCTGGCAAATGCAAGAATAATGCCAACTACATATAACAATCTTTAAAATAGAGCTCCCTTGGGGAGAGTGTGGATTAATTAACATTTCAGAGGCGCTTTGAGTTCCTTTGATAGGTGTTGCAGTAATGCAAAAGGGTTTTTTTCTTCTTGCTAGACATAGGCTGTCTAAAGGACAAATTTTAATGATGTTGGTTTACCTCCTAAGAGCTCCTTTTTAAACAGAGGACAATTTAACTTCTTATGTATATACCAATATGAGGTTTTACTTCCAATGTAAGCCAAATAGCAAAACAAAATACACAGTGCCTTGACCAAGACTGGATCTGGTAACTTCACATCACAGAGGCACATGCTGATAATTTGCCAGTAGCCTCGGGGCTCTGATAGCAATTTGCCAGATGCTATACTGAGCCTAATTTGCATCTGTATTTACTTAAATGCTTTAATTAAAATTATATGCACCAAACTAAGATAGATCAGAAGCACTGCCTGGTATTTGTTGGCATTCCATGACAATAAAGCCCTACCTTGGTTGCTGCTTACAGACAGTATAACTTGACAGGGCTTGGAGAGACCTTAATCTTCCAGCACCACATTCTGCCTTTATGTTAGTACCAGAGGTGATTTGAGCATCTTGAAGCTAGTGATGAAATTTGGTCCATGGATGCTTTAAGTTTAAGGCAATGCTATGTAGTCGTGATTTATTTTCTTGCAACCCAAATATGCTTTGTCACACATGTAAAATGTGAAACCCCTCTGAGGACAGTAGGAAAAGATTTCAAATACAGCATCCACCAAGAATGAAATGTCTGAGCACCATTCATCTCTGAGCAGACTGTTACAGACCTCTTTGTAGTGCTAAGGGCTCTACATAAAGGGATTTCTGGGCTCAAGTGGGGCCTGGTCATTTCAGTGGGATGTGTGAGTCTGTGGCAGAGTTAGGATCAAGGCAGTAGAGACACTGAGGGTTTTGCTTTATCCCTGGCATTTAATCTGGAAAATGCTAGCATATAAGTACAAATAAAGCCCGAGTTACATCTAATCTGAGCAGTTTGCACTGAGACAACAAAGGTTGCTCTGGGGACTCACCCTGGTCACTGTTGTTGTTTCTCCATAATTACTGGGAAGTCATCACAGAGTGTCACAAGTAGACAATTTGTGAGGCAAACTTGTGCTGTGCCAGGTACTTTCAAACTACCATTTCCTGCTCTGAGGTGTGTATAAACGGGAGCACAATATTTGCTTGTAGTTGTCTGTGAATTCAGTTTAAGAGAGTCTGCCGAAGTTCCACGTTCACCTACACCTATCATTGACTCATTTGCCCAATAGCTCTGTCAAAGACAACCACCCCATGTATGGTGACTTGCTGTGGAATGGGTGGCCAGAAGCTGCTTATTGAAGTCCATGTGAAACAGCACAAGCATAAAAAGCATTGTGTTAGTTGCAAAGTTGCCTGCATATTTAAATACAAAGGCCATAGGCAGGCAGAAAAGAGTTTGGGGTATGTGAGGTGGTGAGGAGCGGCCAGGCCTGTGGCCACCAGAGCTGGGAGCTGGAGTTTTGTGAGAACACGGCCAGGCAGTACTTTGTGCTGCTGGGACATGGGGACTTTAATGGAGACATGGGTGTGATGAAGCCAAATTTCCAGTCAGCCTTACTTCATCTGTGATAAGGAGGTTAGAGTATTTCCCATTAAATCTATTGTGGTGGTGAGTCACTGATACTTGACAGTAAAGCGATGGAAGCAGCTGAGGTAGAGCAGTCCTGCACATCCCCATAGAGGTGATGGAGAGGAGGGACAGGTCTTTGTTGGTCACTCATCTTGGACAGGGCCGAAAGCAGCTGACAGAGGAGCACCAGGCTGGAGAAATTTCTTTTGAAGCCGCGATGCCTCTCCAGTTTTAAAACTCACCGCTAAGGCTTTGAGCTTTCCCAGCACTGTGAGCTGGTCTTTAATCAGCCGGCCTTGTCACAACCTGTACGTATTTTAAGAATTGTGCCAACTGTTACTGCTGCAGGGATACATGGAGATCTGGCGGAGAGAAGCCTGGCCTAGTTTTTACGGCACAGCTAGGAAGACGTTTTCGTTTCCCTGTTTAATGTGATTCTCCCCAGCCTAATTTTTCAAGGTGTTTTCTTCGAAAGATTGCAAAGCTCCAAGCAATCAATTAATAACAGCAAAAGGCAGAAGTCTGGATATAATACAGCAACAATTCTGCAATTAGCAGTGTATTAAAATTGCACTTCAGCTCGAGTGGAGCATGGCTTGGCGGGGAGCAGAAAAGTGGCCGGTCCAGGATGATGGGGAGGTTAAGGCTGGAAATTAGGAAAGATTTCTTCTCAGAATCAGTGGTGAGGCATTGGAACAGGCTGTCCAGGGGGGTGGTGGAGTCACCATCCCTCGAGGTGTTCAAGAAGAGGGTAAATGTGGCACGGAGGGATGTGGTCCATAGCAGTCACCGGCATGGGTTGATGGTTGGATTAGAAGATCTCAGTGGTCTTTCCAGTCTCAATGATTCTATGATTACATGATTCAGCCCAGCCCCTTGAGCCAATTCTTGGGAGACGAGCAGGATTTGGGGAAGCATCTCCTTGGGTGAGTCTGCTGAGCAGGAGCTGCATCCACTAGTCTCCTCAAATTGCAGTGGGTAATGATGACCTTGCGATGGCCTGGAGTAAAGGCAGATGGAGCTGCCAGCAAAGTGCTGGAGAATGGAGAACATACAGCTTAGCAGGGAGGCATAAGGGAGAGGGGACCACCAACCCAGTGTTGGGGGTTGATCATTCGTGTATCCAAAATCATTTTTCTGCTGGGTTGGGAGTGCTGATGGCATCACACAGCTGCTGTAAAGAAAACTGTGACTCATTTTTCCATCTCAGCTCTCAAGACGTGGAAAATGGAATGTAAAGATGCAACTCTGACAGAGCTTAGGGATCCATCCTGGTGATCCTCCAGGCTGGTGTTCCAGGGCCAGGAAGGAGATGCTTAGCTGAGTCAGATCCTTCTCCGGCTCTGAGTCAGAAGCACTCATGCAAATGGCCCCACTAGCCACATGCCTGGTTCCCTGCAAAACCAAGTCTTGCCAAAATGTTTGCCTAGCTTCCAGCAGAAGTAAGCTTGCTAATCAGCCTCTTGGACAATGCTTAGTTATTCCCAGTTATTCCTACTACCATCAAAATGTACAAAAAGCATCTCACAATTAAAAGGACTGCATGCTGAAAAAGCACTTCTGACTCAGTTAGTTCATTAGTTTTGTTTTTACCAGGAGTTAATGAGACTTCCCAACTACTTTAATTTTTTTCAGCTGTCATCTGGAGTTGCAAGCAATACTTTAAGTTGTTACTACTACAGACTGTCACCTGTTGGTAGGCTTTGTCCTAGAAGTACCCCTTCTCCATTTCCCAACTGTGTGTGCAGATGGAGGTGATAAGAGACCTCAAGATACCTCATCCTAAAACAAAATCCAGCCTTTCATCACCTGAGGCCAGGTCT
>PPHD01029733.1:0-10525 GCA_002909625.1 Bambusicola thoracicus
CCCCTACTAAAGAGAAGGGGCAGGGAAGGATGGTCTATTTGGTGATTTTCAGGTCAACTTCTATACTTAAGGTAGATTAACAGCAACACATGCGTGTTCTTCTAAGTTATGCAGTTTTTTTCAGCCTCTGGTTAGGTTACATGGTGTGCACTATTCCTTTCCTGACACTTGACACAGTAGCTGCCAAGCTTGGTTTTTGGACAGGCCTGTTCTGGGAACTGCATGTGCTGTGATCTGGATAAAGGGTGCTCAACCTGTGTGTGTGTCTCTGCTTGCCCTTCCACTGCAACTTTGTTGTGGGAACTTTCATGAACCCCAGACCAGCTGCTTCCTGGTTGAACACAAAACATGTTAATTTGGGGCCGCTGGCTTTGGTGGGATGGCCAGCTCCTGCAAGCAAGGGTTGTCTACATACAATTCTTGCCTCCACAAATTGCAGAAGTTTACCTCATCACAGAATTTGATGTAGAGAATATTAAACACTGGTAAGTGAAAGCACATAAAAACTTTATAGCAGGTCCTCCATTGCCCCGTACTTCTTAAAAACAGCTGCTGGCAGATCTGATTTCCACCCGTCAGGGTAAAAAAGTCTGCCAGGAGGTTTGTATGTGACTGTCACTGACGATATTTTCTGGTTGGCCTTTTTGTAAGCTCCTTGCACAAGTTCTCCTCAAAGATGTGTATTGCAGAGAGTAGTGTGTACTATATAGTGTGGTGTATAGTCTTGAATCAGCTCCTCTAGAAGGTTATCAGCTATTAAAAACCAAAGAACTCCCAGCTACAAATGTAACCACAGCAGGGGTGAAAATCTTTGCATCCCCTTGCTATACTTGGTGTGATCATATTTCTGTCAGTGTGTGTAATAGGATTCTTGGTGCGCTTCTAAGAGATACTTGCAAACTTACAAATTCCATGCACCTCTTAAAACACATTATCTTTTCAGTATCATTTAGGACACTGGCAGCAGAGTCTGTATCTCTCCTGTTATGACAGCTTTTAGCTTTGGAAGGATCATCTCCATGCTACTGGTTTTCCAAGCTGCCAGCTTGCAGTGCCACTGGCCACGTGAACGCCATCAGTTGTGTTGAGGGTCACAGCTCAAACCCTCCCAGTGCATCCTTGACCTGGTGTGACCTTCCGAGTCCCTCCTGTCAAGGGCAGAGCTCTCCTGATGTTAATAGCAGGGATGAGCTCCTAATTCCTATAAGCACCTTTTCTCTACAAGCCCTTGGTGTGCAGAGTTCGTCACTGACTCTCAGCATAACCAAGCAGTTGGCTCTCCCAGCACTGCTGGCTTCTACAGCAGCTGCTCAGCTTGCTGCCATCAGCATTGCTCCATCATTGCTGCAGCTCCTAGCCTGGCTGTGCCAGCTTGTGTATGGTGTGGAGGGATGGAGGCTGGGGCCATTTCGACCTGCAGCTGGAGGGGTGGTCCAGGAGTGCCAATACAGCAAATACACAAGGCTAAAGCAAAAACTCTCCAATCTTACAAGCCACAGATTTCTAATGCATCCAATATGGTAAGATTAAGTATTGTGCCTGGTGGCTGGGTCACATAGTTTCAGCAGACAACCAGTTGATTGTACTGCCAACTATTTCAGCTTATTGACCTTCTGGAGAAACAAAATAGGAACCAAGTGGTTTTGTGGTTAAGAAGCGCCAACTTGTTTCCTAGCATGACAACTTTTCTCTGGGAAGGTTGCTCTCTTGGATAGCACCCTTGCAGCAGCAGCCAAAATAATATCAGCAGCCTTGTGTCTCAGTTAACTCGGCTTTATATGACGTTAAGGAGCATGCCAAGGCAATGAAAATGGGAACCTGAGCAATGATAAGCAGTAGCCATTGATCTGTTCCTTGATGTTTTCACTGCTGTAGAACCTCAGTTGTGGTTGGGTTTCTTCTGTGGATAAGGCCATGTAGAAATGCATTTGAGAAGAGAAGGGTGGTGGGGAGCAAGGGGCAGCATCATGCCAGCACCGTACTCCCTTTCCTGCTCTCATAGCCTAACAGCTTGTAGGTAATGAGACTTGGGGGTCTCAAAGGTGCTTAGTCCTACCTGAGCAGTGCGGTTCACTGGAAACCAAATGCTGCCTGGAGGATACCCACCATAACGGTGGGTTCTCTTGTTTGCACAGCAACGTCGTGAAGGTTCTTTAAGTTTGATGAGGCCATGCTGGCTGAGTGGCTCGCTGCCAGGTTTTTCGCCACTGAGACCGTGCATTGTTCAGTGTTACATGCTTCGATTTATCTCCACATCTCAGCTCACCTTCTCAGGTTCCCTGCCTCGGCCAGGGAGGGAGTCAGAGGGAATCAGGTTTATCCTATATGAAAGTAGCTGGTTGCCATCTTCTTATCCAGTATTGGTGTGCCTGGAATCCTGCTCAGGGTGCATGAGGCAGGGACTGAGGTCCACTCTCTGCCTGTGCCCCTGTATCACAGGTCTCTAACTCATCCTACAGGAGAGGTTTCACAGCAATGCCTCCTTGCCTTGTGATGCATCTAGGTTTTTTAAAAGGCATTTCCCTAGGCCTGTTCTTCTCTGACCCCTGTACCCAAAACGCTTGCTCTGCACCCCCGGGGCACTTCTCCCATGGGATGGGGCAGAGAGGCCAAGTGGGTACTCCCTGAGCCTCTGCCCTGAACAATTTGGGGTATGGCCTCATCAGTTTCCCAAAGACATAGCCTTTGCAGTTATTGGCACACTCAATTTGGACTCAAAAAGTGCTTGACAGTAGCTGGACTTCCCCAATTTTTTGTCTCCATGTGAAGATGGATGCTGCCCAGCAGGTGCCCTGGGCAGCTTCACCCCCATGTTAGCACTTCGTTCACTCTAATAGAGTAGCAACTCACAGTACCATCTCCAGCCACCCCAAGGTACTCTCAGAGCCTGCAGAGAGGTGTAGTGTTGCAGTGCTGCAGTTTCTGCCATAGTCTGACTGAAAACAGACACGTTCCAGTGAGAGGTCTCCCAGTGTGACCAGCACAGGGGATGCTTGGGGATGCAGATGCTCCAGCAGCAGAACACTGCTCAGCGAGTCACCTGGCCCTGTACATCTCCCCAGGGCCCTGATACTCTTTTCTGGCTTTGCTTACTTTCCTCACATGGAAACTAAGAGCAGCCTCCAGCTTTTCTTATTTTTTTTTTCTTCCCATTAGCGTTTGGGGAAAACAGAACTGAAACCAACTATTTAGGGACCAACTAAAATTAGTATTCCTCATGAATGATAACATTCTCGTCAGAGAGGGAATTAGTTAAAATATACATCTACCCCCATGGGGTCTGACTCTTCCTTGTGGCATGCAGTGCTTTGCTGTGTAGCAGGGAGAGAGGTGCCCATGTCCTCAGATTTCACAGCAGAGTTGGCTGCTGCTTCATTAAAGCAATTATAAATGGAGTCAGTAACATGAGAAACATATTTATCAAGCGAGTTTGCTGTTTATTTCCCTGGACTTTTCTGTGAACATGATGCTGGCACAAGGTCCCATTGAGGTGATGGGTATCTGATTTCAGTCCCCGCTGCCCTCAGCCAGTGGCACCAGCATGGTCGTGGGCACCAGTGGGGAGAGGACTGGCCACTCTGTTTGGCCAGTGCCATCAGTGATGTTGTGTGGCTGCTACCTCCTGATGCTCCAAGCCTCGTGCCCTTCACACTGTCCAGGGATGCCAGGACATGTGGTGGTGGCAAATAAAACCTCAGGCAGCAACAGCTGCTGGCAGTGACCCCTTGTTTCATGAGCCTTAATAAAATGAGAGGGTTGAGAGGAGAGATGTGCCCTTTGGAGCCTTTGAAGGGCGGATGTATCTGTAGTATAAATTGAGTTTGAGGGAGCTCTGCTATTGTGTTCTCAAAAGAAGAGCTGCTACAGGGCAGAGGAAATGAAGTGTCTGCCAAAGTGTCTACCATGACACAAAGTCTTTAGGCTTTAAATAAAGGAACTATGCAGCTGAATGAAGTAGGCTGACTCAAGCCAAACAGGCTCTTGTACTTTAAACAAAAAAATAAATTAAAGTCTCTCCCAGCCACGTGGCTGAGAATAATGGTGCTGCTTCTGGAGTCACTGAGCCTGACCTGGGATGCACTGATGTATCTGCCTCGGCAGTCCCTTCTGACTGCCCTTCTGACTGCAGGGGGGCTATAAAGACATACACTCTGAAAAACACATCTCTTGCTTGAGCTGGAGTAGAAAAGAGTGACTTGTTTTGGAGAGCATCAGTGCCAGTCAGAGCCTGAAAATCAGTAAAATTGTGACATATATAAAAACCTGGTTTGTAAAGTGAACATCTTCAGGTGTTTTTAAAGTGGTTGTTACCATGCTGGTATTATGAGAAATATTGATATGGGCTATATTTCTTCACTTTGACGTATTTTAACAATAGAAGACTTATTTTCAGATCTGGAATTCAGATGATGTAGGTCTGTGTGTCCAGAGCGTGATTCCCTTTAGGCACATCCAGCCTGGAGTTTGGGGAACCACCAAGGAGCTCCATGAGAAAGCCTTCTAATGCTCTCTTTTCCATCAAAATACTAGAAAAGAAAAACCTCCTCCCTTAAAACAGGATTTTTGGTTCACACATGAGAAGAATTAGGTGCAGGAATGGGTAAGCGCATCATTTCTTCCTATTCACTGTGTTCTGATTAAAGTCGAGATGTTGAGAAGGCATCCTCTGTAGATGCTGGAGATCAAATGAAGCAGTAGATGAATGGAGAAAGTCTCCTCTGAGAGAGCTGCTGGTGCTAAGTCTGTCTTTTACATCAGACAGCATCCTGAAGAACTGCTGATGGGCTGCAAAATTCATAATTGTTCCTTTCATGACCCCACTTCTATGGATATATCCTTATTTTTTTCTGTTCCTGCAGGATGTTTCCAAGCAATAACCCCTGTTTTCACTGTAGGGTGAAGATGAAACAATTTCCCACTTGCGTTTATCAAATTAATGTGAAATTTTGCTTTAAGCATGTTTTGATTTGATACAGTTGTAGAGTCTTATTTTAAAACATGTCTGTTTTTGTTTAGGTAAGCATAGCAAGCTCAGTGGTTAGGAAGTAATACTCATTACTACTATTATTATGATGATAGTTAAACCAAAGCTTTGGAGTATGAGTGGGTGAAAATAGAAAAAATGATATAATAGCATGTCCTCATCTAATGACAGGGATTTCTTCTTATGTAAAACTGTGCTTTGAAAATGTGTGTGTGCTTGTGTGTACTATACAGGCGAGTATTAAAAAGCTGGATTTATTGTCATCCTTATCGGCCTTATCTCAGAAGAGATTGCCATGAGTGTGGGCAAAGTATGTTTCCTAGATACAGCCAGCTGGGCTGCAGGCATTTCTGCAAGCCTATGCACATGTTCATCTTTCCAACCATTGAAATCTACATACCTGGGCACAGAGGGCCAGGGAAGCATGGCAGGGAAGCCTGCTGCAGAGCTGCTATGATGCTGGGACCAACAGCCTTGCTCAGCTGGCTCTGTGTGCCCTGTTTTCCCATGGGGTCTGGTGCCCATGGCACGCAGAGATGCTCACATGGAAAACAGGCCAAGGGTTTCTCTGGGCTGTGAACAGGACTAGGAAGGAGCTGCTGGAGGGAGATCAGGGAGATTCTGAAATTACACGCTTTGTGAACTGCTGCTGTGAATGTTTTAAGTTGAAGGCTGTTTATTTGGAAAGCTTTTATATTGTCTAAAGCCCTTCTCCAAAGTAATAATAGCATTTATTAAAAAAAATAATAATAAAGCAGGGCTGTATGATATGAAGAGGAACTCATCTATGGTAAGGACAAAACAAGAGGGATTTGTTGGCAGGAGTCATGAATAAGCTCAAAGGGGAAGAGACTGTCAGAAAGAGGAAATTCTCTGGCATGACAGAATAGCAGGTAATTAATAATTACTGCAATTATAGTAGGTAATAACTAGCATATATTCTGACTGCTCATCGGTGGCTTGCCAGGCTTCATTGCTCACAGATTCTTTCTGGCAAATCTCATCAAGTTTTGGTGTGAGTGCAGCTCTTTATGAAATCTGCTGTTTGATATCAAGCCAGAACAGCTCTGTTTCCTTAATGAAGGCAGAGGAGTCCTGGAGGCTTCCGCCGGCCGCATGGGGCTGGCACCAGGGCTGCCAAACCCGGGTTCCTTCCGCTGAGCCCACAGGCAGCATGGCTTCTCTTCACACCCACTGTGCCAGTATACCACACGCTGCCTTTCCTAAAGGACCGTTTGGCTCTACCCTTTGCAGGCTGGCACACTGCGATGGCCTTGGAAGATGGAGGTGAAAGGAAGAGATTTGCATTCCTGAAGCATTAGGTTTAGGAAAAATATGGGAGATAGAGTCTGCCTTTGGAGGAGAGTTCTGTCTTATGGCAAGAAGTAGATGGGTGGTATGCCTTGCAGTGAGGTATTTCATTAATACTGCTGTCAGAAAAGGTCAGACTTCCAGGAGAACTTGCATCGCATCCACGTTGCATGAGCGTTTCTTGGGAATAATGCCCCCGTTGCTTATGCAGGGGTGTCAAAACCAGGCAGAGAAAATAAAATGCAGGGAAATGGATTCCTTTCTCTGTGCCAAGAGGCACAATAGCAAGAGAGCACGTCGCAACAAGACCTCATCTTTTCAAAAAATGCTGTAAGGGTACGGCGATAAAGAAATTAGAGATTTGGGTAGTGTTACAAACGGGAGGCTGAAGTTGTTTTCAGCAAAATAAATGCTCCCTTAGAACAGTAATCTCAGTAATCTCTGATAGTCGTTAAAACTGCGGGGAGAACGATTTATTTATGTACATCCATGTGAAACAGACACTATGTTGTAATCTAATGGCCTGGGTGAGAACTAATCAACCATTTGGCTTTTGTGGGAATCCAATGAAAAGTGACTGCAGGCTTCCTAGCTGGCATGTCTTGAAGAAATTATGGGTTTTCTTGACTGTGGAAAGGTCAGTTGCATTACCATGGCCACAGCAAAATGAGCTTGGAAGCTGCATTGGGACAGTACGCACTGAGCAGGAATGTGCAGCTTTAGCAACTTAAATGTTTTGGGTGGGTACCTAGGAACAGCTCATTTGATTGACTGGGAATATCCACAGTGTTGAGATCTGCATTCATTTTATTCTGCTGCATATGACCACGGGCGTATTGAGGAAGATAACATTTGCAGTGACGGTTCTGTCTGAGTCACAGCTGTGCCTGTGTGCTGTTGTCATTGTAGCATGTGCTATCTTCTGGTAGCATCGCTGGTAAATCAGGACAGAAATAATTGCCTGGTCTGTTATACCATGGACGCTGATTCTCTTTGTGAAAAAGTCTTGATGACGGATGGCTTCTGAATACTTGAAGAACTGTGGCATGTCTAGTGGACAATTTAAGGCTGAAAAAATGATTTGGACTATGAGATCCATGTGGCATTGTTTATGGCACACATGGCAGAGATACAAATGCTATTCATCAATGGACATTGGAAAGTAAGAAAGAGATGCAGAATTCACAGTTAAGGTGGCAAGCCTGAAAAGAGAAAAGCTTAAGCAAAACTTGTCACCTCGGTCATCTTCCTCTCTGGGAGGTTTTGTTTTTTAGTTCAGAGGGGGCAGTGCTGACTTTGGAGGGATGCAGGCTTGAACAGGGCCCGTGATGCTCAGCAGGTTCAAAGGCAGGAGTTCTGAGAGCCATGCTGTTTTGTAAGTGATTGTACAGTTGATGATACAAACCCAGAGCATTTAGATGTGAAAGATGCCATTCCCATGAGCTTGATGTGGTGAAAGGGCTCACAGCCCCACTGAAAAATATCTGGTCATCTTGGCTTTTATGAGTTTTAAATCAGAAAAGGGAGGTCTATATGAAGCCTACGTTGTACCAGAAATATGGCAAAACAGGTGAAGGTCCACATGCTTTCTCCAAGACTGAGTTGACTCAGCAAGAGTATTAGAGACTCTGACATGAATCTCCCACTTAGCAACTGGATGCAGAGGAACAGATTGTCTTCAGCCCAAAAACGCATGTAAGCAACACCATCAAAAATGTTCTTGGGTTCCCCAAATACATCTTGGAGTTTCTTAAAGTGCAGTGGGATTTTAAGCTTGCTGAAGAGGAGAGCCTCTTTCAGAGAAGGATGTCTGCCAGCTCCTCAGCGCTGTTGTGCATGGTAACAAGCAGTGCAATGTTGGCACTTGGTACTTGGAAAATTTATACGTGCCTTCAGAGAAGGGCCTTGCATCTGCCAAAACTGTGGCATCTGTGTGGCATTTTTCTCAGAGGGCCCAGAGAAGCTGCCTTCCTTAAACTACCCGTTCTACACAAGCAAGTGGTATCGGTGTTTCTGTTGTGGTGATTTCAATAGGAAGGACAAATGTAGCACGTTCTTGGTTGTTAACCAAGGCATAGGGATGGGATATCCGAGAGATCTGTGAGAAAGCAGAGATCTTTCTAAGGTTGGAGAAACCTAACTGAAGGGTGCAAACTGACTGGCATGGGAGCTGAAGGAAAATGGAGTGATGCTTTTAATATGGTGAAAAACAAAGGTCATCTTTGGACGGTGTCCCGAGGAATTAGCTTGTGACAAACATAGGTTATGAGTACATTCATTGACATTGCAGAAGCTTTTATAGTGTTGTCCTACTGATATTTTTTTTCCCTTAACCTGATGGCCTTTGCAGAGGCTATCCAGTTTCAGTTATTCTCACGGGTTTAGGAGTCACAGAAGAAGAGTCACTGATGAGACATGATCTAGAGGGTGTTATATTTTGTACATAGTGAAGCAGAATAGCTTGTCTCTGACTCTCCTCCTGAATGCAACCAGATTTCCCGATGTAGTATTAATAGTGACTTGTAAAGCCCTCCGAAAACAGGCTGCTACTCTGAGGCTCCTGGTCCTAATTGGTGACCTGATAGTTCTTGAATTCCTCATCGGGATCCACTGAAATTATAGCAGGCTCCAAGGACATCTTGTAAAGGCTCTTTGTAGAGGCAAAAACCTAATTGCCAGCTGTTCAGAGGCAGGAAATTAGTGCTTAAAGTTAAAAGCTTCATTAAACGCTTTGCTTCTGAAGACACTGAGTACATTTTTTTTTGCTGTTTTGGATATTTTGCTTTGATGACTACCATGTTCCCAACACAAGTTTACTCGTGCTCATCTTCCTAAACAGGTATTTGTGTGTGGAGCTGGCTGTTCACATATGTTCTTTTCCAAACACAGCTGTACTTTTGAAGAAAATGGTGCTCTCAGTCATTCATCTTCTCTCCTGAAGGCCTTTCTCCTGGAGAGTCCTGAAGCACGCTGTGACCAGCCTGTGAGCTACGAGGTGACAACCTCCAGCACAGAGCAGCAGCAAAGTGCTGCAGAGGTGGGATGCAGAGGGCAGTTGTGAAGTCAAGTGACTCTCTGGCTGCTGGGACCTAGAAGGCAATGTTTCACCAGGTCATCCTTCAGGCAGCAGAGATCCTGTGAGCCAGAACTTAAGACAGTCCACAATTAAAAAATAAATAAACCGGGCTGTTCATCCTGTGGGAATCCCTTGGAGCAACATTATTGGGTACAATAATCCTTATTGTTCCTTTTTTTCTGTGGTGTACAAGCTAAGCACGACGGTATTGAAAGGCTTCCTCCAGCAGCTGAGTTTACTGGGTCACTCCAACCACTTCACCTCAGGCTGTCTCTTCGCTTCCTCAGTAAGAGATTTATTAGCACAGTGAATGGTTGTTATGTTTGCCTTTACCTTATTTTTTTACACTACATACAATTTATTTTTCTTCTATGCTTCCTGTTAAAAACTCCACAGTAATTTTCTCCCTCTTTACTTTTCAGGTTGCATATGGGCCTCTGCCTCTTGATGCTAGTTATATCCTGGAGGCTTATACTGTTTTAATAAATAGTTATAAAGCCTGATTATTTAACATGTGCTTATTTAACATGTCATCTTGCACATCCATGCCATGAACAGGGAAAAAAACAGCTACATCTGCAGCCATCCCCGCTCCTCTCTTGTCCAGGGCACTCCAGAGAGCTGCCATTGAGCTCCTCATTTGGTACCACAGGGGGAGCCTGAGTCTCATTAGGGACCTGCAGAAGATCAGCATCAGGAGACTTGTGGCAGAGGCCACAAAGGCAAAGCAGACATACATGGCCTGTACTATTCTTCCACTGCAGGCTGGTTAACATAAGGTTAGGAGGCATATAATCTGCTCATAAATGTTTATATGTATCAGACTAAAGATTTTTGAGGTTGGGCCTGAGTTTTGTGCTCAAAATTACACTGAGCTCAGCTACAGGCTGATATACTTCTGTGGATGCCTATAATAAATACTGCTGGGGCTGACTCTCCTGAGATGCAGGAGGCACTCTGGGGCATCAGGAGGGATGTAAACTTGAAGTTATGGATCCCTGCAAGAAAAGTTTCTGAAATGATTTGAGAAGGGATTAGGAAAACATACCTGGTAGATGAATCTATGTTGAAATCAACAGTACAACTGTGAAGCTTTTATTTCTACATCAGTTTCCCTTGAAATGAAGAAAAAATATGGATGTTAGTTTTGTGTA
>PPHD01029734.1:0-10525 GCA_002909625.1 Bambusicola thoracicus
AAATTCAAAAAGGAAGTAGTTGCTTGTTCACATATTGTAAACTTTAATCGAGTACATTGTTTGTGCAGTTTTATGAACTGTCCCTCTTGTGATGTATACACTTACATAAACTAAGTTTAGCTAAAGAAAAAATAGCTACTCCACACAAGAGTTTCATAAAATATAGCTTATGCTATATTCACACCTTCACAACATTATTGTATAATACATCCAGATTTTGCTTGCAAATGAATACTTTCTTTCTGCCTTGCCCTATTCTGATGAAGTAGTACGGGTATATAAAAGCTTATACTATAACTTCTTAATGTAAATCCTTGGCAGAAGTAATGAAAACTGACAGTTTTGGAATAAGTTGTCAAGCAATATACGGTCCATGAACACCAAATCTAAAGAGTACATAACTAAGACTAAACCACAGATGTTTCTTTATTTACTGTGACAAAGCATGAGCCAGGTAGCATATTTTCACACAATGTCTTGCAAACACCTCCAGAATTGCTGCACACATTATGCATTCTGTTCCTTATGGTCTGCTAACTATTTTCAGTAGAGTCATGTAGGATCAGGTGCAGCTACATAAATGCTCTGCCTGTATTGCTATACAACCTGTATTCTCCCTCCTACTTGTTGCTTTCTCTGTTTTCTCCTTGTTGGAACTAATCCACCACCCTTGGAGCATAGGAGTTGGTCTCACAGCTCTCCATATTTTAGGCAAATGATTAAGTTTTAGATAACATAGAGCATGAGCCTTTGCATCACGTCCTCATACACAAACCCTAAATCTCACAGACACAGATGTTCCAGAGATCAGACTGTACTGGTTGCCACCTGAGGTGCCGTTCACAAGTTCCCACAGAGAAAGCTATTCAAACAACCAGAGCTTGATGCCATATCATGAGCTTTTCACTCCACAGCCTGAAGCCCACCAGTCCCCCGTTGATCTGCCTCTTCCAACAGTTTTGGATGAAAAGGCAAAGAAACTTCTACCATCTCCTTCCTTGGAAAGAAAAGAGCAGCTGCTGAATGGTGCTGATACATTAACAGAGGGAGCTCTTAGGATGCAAAATAGTCCCCAAGGGAACTTTAAGTTGAATTAACATGTAAGAGGAATGCAAACTATTCCTAAGTCAGTTTACAAAGGTATCCTTCCCAAAGTATAAACCAAGTATTTGAAAGTAATTTCCATAAGCTGTGTAGAAATTCAACCTACACAAGAGAGAAGGTGCAATGTCACAGCTTTGGATTGAGCAAAAAAAAAGTGACATGAGATAGAGAAGAAACCTAATCATGGAAAATCCAGGTGATAAGCATGAGATGAAATGAAAAGCCAGTGCTTCAAACCACATGGCATAGTGGTTAAGTAGCATTTACACCACAGGACAACAGAAAACTTAGGGATGAATTCGTAATTATGAAAAAAAGAAAGCTGGCAGATGTCACTGTCTGGGCCCCTTCTACTCCTGTTACTAAATTACTGCAAACACACCACCAAGATCATCCATAAGCAGAGCCCTTTTAGAGCAACTGAATCCATTTGGAATAAAATGGAAGACATCTTTATGAGCAGGCAATAAACAGAGAGATAATAGGAAAGGGAAAGCACACTATTTGTAGCTGTTGTATTTAAGTTCACAATGACTTGCAGGAAATATGTCAATAGCTCAAGTTTGTTCATAAACACCTAAAGTTAGTCTCTTGTTTGAAAAACTGTTTCTTGCATCATACATGACCAGTACCATCCCTTTCACTTGTTAGCGTAAAAGAAAACTGTGCCATTCAGTGATCACCTTCAAAAGTTAATAAATCAAAATTGCAAGACGGCAGAAATTCCTTTAAACTGATGGGGTTTACATCAGCTGACATATCATTTGACAAACATTTTCTTCATTTTCTATTTCAGTACAGTGCTAACAACTTTCTCCACAGATTTTGTTCCAATTACATACAGATTAGAAGTAAAAAAGCAAAAAAGAAAAAAAATCACACAAGGAAAAGTAAAACTCTCGTTTTATAAATATGAACAAAAAAAACAGGAAGTAATGTAATTATTTATCAGCAACTTCACTTCAGCTTCCACAGAATCACTAACTCCTCTATTGGATGTTATATATTCTTCTACCAATTTACTGATCACTTTGTACACAGTGAGCCAGCTTGCCCTGCCTGTTCATAGAAGCTAGAATTGATTCCACCAATTTCTTGCAGCTTAGTGAGGAAGAAGCCTGAAACCTCTGAAGCAGCTCAGCAACCAAACTCACATGAGTACCAGCCCACCTGCATCACTGGTAAAGCACATGGCCTCTTTATGGAAGTGTTTTAAGTTACACTACAAATATTTTAGATTCCAAAAACTCTGTATTTTAACTCAAAAGCTAATATAATATTTTAAAGCTCAAAGAGCCATATGTCTTCTGCCAAAACTAAACCTCTCTGCCAATGTCTCTTGGATATATAATCATACTTTCTTTCTTGTACTGAGATTATTCCTGGGGGCTTCATATGGATGTTGACACTCTAATACAATCTACAACCAGACAGGAGCATAGAGTACTTCCACACATAGATTTTAACGCAAGAACAAATGCACAATATAAAAACAGTTTCGACATGCAAACTAAAGCATTTCCAAGTGCTGAAAGCATCTCTTAACCATCTGTTTCCAGCTGATACATTGCTCAAGTCTGCAGAAGAGCAGTTCTGCCAAGCTCCTTCAGATGCTTCTCCTCCCACACCTGAGCCTCTGCCTGATGGAGCTCTGTGTGCTTTCTCATCAAAACCCAGAGACCAAGATTTCCAACGTGTTCAGTCACATCATTTCTTTCGAACTCAAGGTGATGAAGACCTCAGCTTTCCAAGGTGGAACAGCTCAGTGGCCAAGAAAAGCAAAGGGAAAACTTCTGCACACCAAGTGAAAGCTGAAATATCTAGATGACAGCTGACCACACTCTGTATTTGACGAACTTCAACAGTTTCACTGAAATCCAAATAGCAAAAGGCAGTGATGGAGTCCAAAATAAGTACTTGAACAAAAAAAATGTTCATGATCCTTACTTTCAGGGAAATAAAAAGATGTCTTTGGAAAAAGCTGGAGGGCATACTGATTTAATCTGGCTTTGTCAAAGCTGCTAAAAACATGCACATTGTGCATTGCTCACCAGTGAAAGACTAAACGTTCTGTTTCAATGGGAAGTTGGATATACTGTGAAGAATAGCTACAAAGAATACTGTCAGCAGAGAGGAGTTTAAACAACAGAATTTCTGCTCTGTAAGAAAAAAAATGGAAGAACACAGCATAGCTGTTGCTGCTTGGAATTTAAAATATGTATTTAAATTTCCCACATAAATACTTTTACAGCCTTTTTCACTCTTTTAATGCAAGCTTTTTAATGTCTTCCCATGTGTTTTAATGTTCTTTTATATTTTATAAAGGAAGTTAACACTTGGAGACCAATCTCAGGGGGTTTCTGGCTCAGACACAATGTCTAGTCTCCTGGTTCCCCATCAGTCATTAAAGATTGATGAGGTCCTGCTCTGAAAATACATCTGAATCATGAGCCTAAAAGCATGGGACCAAGAGCTTTGGCAAAAGACACATTTATTGAGGTTGCTGGTATGACAGCTATGGACTCAGGCACCCAGACTTCTAGGCTACGTCTGTGCTATTAAATCAAAAAGCATCTAGCAACATTCTCTGGTACTGGAGCTAATTTGCATGGAGCAGCCCTATGTCAACTGCTCAACTCTTTTACCATCCAGAACAAGGTCACTGCATCTAAACTGCCAAGAGAGAGCAAAAATTTTCTTGATCATGCTCAGTATTATACCTAGGAATTGTCTGGGACAGATCAACTAGCACACGTTAAAGCTATTGTGTTTGGTACCTTTTTAGCAATTAAACAACATAGTCAATTGAGTTTAATACCAATCTTTTAATTTGCTACTAGAGATGAAGCATAAATATCCCATGTAGAGTTGTATCACTGGACTCCCAGCCTCCCTGCTTTCCGGGAAGAAACTTAAGAATGACTTCTGCTCTGACATTTCACCAAAACCAATATACATTCTTCTGCTTGGTTTTTCTGCAACTTCTTGCCTCCATTTCTAAATCACAAACCCACAGAAGAGTTGAAACTTGATGGGATCTCTGAAAATCATCAAAGCACACTGAACTGGAGCAGGCTGCTAAGGACTATGCCCAGTCTTCTTCTGAACACCCCACAATGTGTTCATCTGCACACTGGACAATCACACATTCAACTTTGTGGCCCTTTCCCCTAAGGGATATTTTTCCTTAGCAAAGATCCCAAAACTGAACAAAGCACCAGGGCTGAGAAGAGGAGAAGGATTACCCAGCAATGCTCTTCCCTGCTTAGTAAAGGAGGCCCTCCTTGCTACAAGACTGCACTGCTTGCTCACATTCCATTTTTTGTCTCCCAGCATCCCCACAGGTGCTGCCTTCTCTGCAAAGCTGCTTTCCAGCTGGTCCAAGCTGTACTGCTGCATGGGATTATTCCTCCTCAGGGTCAAGATTTGGCATTGCCCTCTGAGTTTCCAGTCAAGGTCTGTCTGTATGGCAGCACATCCCTCTGTTGTACTGGCCACTCCTCCCAGTTTTCTGTCACCTGCTATCTTGCTCAGCATGCACTGTCCCATCATGCAGGTGAGTAATGAGGGTACTAAAAAGTGCTGTGCTCGGTGTCATCCTTTGGGGTAGACCACTAGCAACTGGTCACCGGCAGAACTTTGTGCCACAGACCACAGCTCTCTGAACCAAGTTTCAGCCTGCCTCGCAGTGCCTTTATCTAGCCCATACTTCCTCACTTTGTCTGTGAGGATGATGTAGGAGACTGTCAAAAGCCACACTGAAGTTGAGATGAACATCCATGCATGGTCAAAAACTTGGATTAGAAATCTCTGTATAAAACTCATCTTCCTTTACAGAATGAAAACCATTAACATTGAAATACTTTCCATCAAGATTTCCAAATTAATCCCTTCAGTGTAATCATTGTCCACTGCAATTTTTCAAAAACCCCAAATAATCCAGAACTCCATCTAAAGGACAGAATAATGACTCATTTTTACAGTTTCCATCTGCTTACACAAATGTTCATGGTTTGATTTCATGTGTATAATAGTGACAGTGCACTGAAGCGCTATCAGACTCTACCAGGGCTTACTCATAAAAAGAATAAAATAAAAAGGTAAAATGGAAGAGATGACAACAACAACATGCTTTTAAAAGACAAGTATAAGTACCTACTCTCCTATTCACAACAACTGGACTTCCTGAGATGCTGTTGTCTTTGTTATCTAATGCCTAGGATCAAAAGTGAAAATTAAATATCTAGTATATACCTTTCTAGTAATACTTAAACCAAAAAATTGTGTATAATCACCAGTTTCTTGCATCCTTTAATAGTAAATTTCCCACTACTGAGAACAATCATACACAACTCACTTAGGTATTTTCCTTCCCAAAGGCAACAACTGCCAAGTAAGGTCAGTGAGGGAAATACAGCTGCAAAAGATCATCATCAATGTAAATAAAATCAGTGCTGAGATGAGGAGAAATCTTTCCAATGAAACAGCTCAGACTCTCTCAGTACCATTTACTGCTTGTCCCTTTCTTTTGCCACTTAGCCTCTTCACAAACCTCCACCACTAAACCTTCGCCTACTGCTTCTTGGCTGAAAGTGTGGGGAAGGAAACAATAAATGAACAAGGACTCTGACATGCCAGAAAAGGGTTCCGTTTCCAACAATAATTCTTGTAAAATGGGCCAGCAGTACAGCTAAGCATATGTACAATGCTCCCTGTGTGGTGCTGTATACAATGATAGCCTTGCATATGTCCCACGATAGGTTACTCCACCACCAGCCTGACAACAGATGGAGGCAGAGGGAGACATACCAAGGTGGCATATTGATCACTAGTAAAGAAGTGTCAACCATCTGCCTCCCACTACTTGCATGACAATGCAAGCTGCAGTTTAAAACTCTCAGTCTTTTTAGATAGCCTAAACCCTCCACTCACACCCTCTGCGGGTTAATAGCTTCTCTGTGCACAGGAAGACACCTGGGACTCCATTAGAAGGAACATAGCTAGTAGATTGAGGGAAGTGATTATCCCCCTCTGCCTAACACTCATTAGGCCACATCCAGAATACTGCATCCAGCACTGGGACACCAATACCAGAAAGATCAATATACTGGAGTGAGATTAACAAGACCTATAGAGATGGTCAGGTAGCTGGAGCACCTACACTGTGATGACTGCCTAAGGGAACTGCTCATACTGGGGAAAAGGTGATTGCCATTTCATCAGTGGCATGAAATTCAGCAAGAGCAAACACTGGGTGCTCTACCTGGGACAGAGCAATGCTGGACATAGGCAGAGATTGGTTCCAAGTGGCTGAAGAGCAGCTCAGCAGATGGGACCCAGTGCTGCTGCTGAGAGCATACCAGCATGAGCCAGCAGCATGTCCTGGCAGCCAAAGGGGCAAAACATATTTTGGGGATGTTAAACACAGCATAGCCAGCTGGTCAAAAGAGGTGATTCTCCTGCTCTATTTAGCACTGATGTAAGCTCACCTTGAATACTGTTTGTAGTTCTGGGCTCCACACAATATAAAGAGGAAACACAGCACCCACCACCTCACTGTGCTCACATACACTGTTTCATCTCCATAAATATTCAGGAAGTGTTAATGAATGTCAATAGGTGCCATTTTTTCCACATGGAGGAAGGAATTCAGTTCCACACCTTTGCTTCCTGCACTCTACCTCATCACACATCAATTCAGACTGCCCCTCTGCTGCCATCTATCTCACAATATGCAATTTTGTTGTGGGAGGGTTCAGCCTCTACTGCCACACCGCCAACTTCCATCTCTCACATAGTGAGCCAACTTAATAAAACAGGCATTACTTTTGGATCAGTCCTCATACATGTGTGCAGCACACACCTATCAGAAATTCCTCTGAGATCCCAGCAGTCAGAAAGCACTAGAGCTACAGCTGACTCTGAAGGAAGCAAAGGTGGCCCAGAGTAAGCAGCAGCTGTTCCTAATGAATGCAAGCAGCAGGGGCTGTCACTGGAACAGAAAGAAGCTGAAACAACTGGGTCAGCAGATGGAAGTGGACAGTCTGCTTTATGTGACTGCAATTCAGACCCAAGGATCATTGAGAAACACACCAATGAGAACACAAGATAGCTTTCTAGTATTTTGCATCCCAGTAACAGCTGAACTTAGATTAAGAAAGGAAAGCCCAGTTAAGACGTCTTACAGCAGTCCCTTCTTATGGACTAAAGAGAGCGAAAAGCCTCCTGATACAAAGGTAGCTGCACAGCACCTCGCTTATTTCCTGTAACACGTGCCCCAGACACCAGCAAAAGGCAAAATATTAGATACAAGCAATAATGCAAAAACTAACAGTTAAAATAATCAGCTCCTTAACTGAAAGACTTCTTCAGTTATACTCTGCTCTGTATGTGGATCGCATATCTATCAGAATCAAAGAGGAAATTTTCATAACTGCATGTTGAGGGATATCTGCTGAGAAAGGGGAAAAAAATGATGCAGCTGAAATTAAAATCACAGCACCTCTTTCAAATGTAGAACCCATATATGCAGCTAGAACAAGAAATGCAAAATTATCACCTGTCTTTGGTCACTGGTATAATTTTCAGTTCCACCAATTACTTTTCTATTAATTTCTCCACTAAATCTGAAAGCACGGATCTTGTAATGGATGCAACTCAAACGCACACGCTTACCAAACGTGACCTAACCCATATTAGCCTTAGCTAGAAGTCTCTAGGTAGAGCAGCCTTGTGTTTTCTATTTCCTTTCATTTGATTTGATCAGTTCAATTTGAGCCTTGTCTGCTTTTAAAGACAGATTTTACAAAGATTAGAAAACTAACCTCCTGCTGAGAGGCTGCTGTTAGTCATCTGAATTGAGTGCATACAAGAAAATATGGATGGGAAAAAATGGTAGCACCGTGACAAAGTACACAGTTGTATCTCAGGAAAAAAAAATAGTGGGAGAGGCTGGGAAAAATGAAGGTCTCCAAAAAAAGAATTTACTGTTTCATAACTAAGGGAAGCAGAGAGCGGCTGGAGAACTGGGCATAAACTCCTGCCAATGCACTATTAACTGATAAAGTGGCAGACATTGATGAAAAATAGGTCAACATTACTAGAACAGCATTTCAACATTGCTATCTTTTTTACAAAAGAAAAGAGGACAGGATGCTCTTTTAGAAACATGTGACAATACAGAATGCAAGCAAAGTGCAAGTAAATTTCTTGTGCTTTCTAGCATATGATCTGCCCTGAAATGCCAAGAAATACGAACTTGACTATGTATCTCTGTCACTAGGAAAAAGAATATACATGTACAGATCAATGGAAGCCACTACCTGATTTATGGATCTCATATCCTTTGTAATACTTCTCATAAACATCATGAACCCATATGGTGTCCAAGTGTTAGATTTTGTGCTTGATTTAGCTAAAATATCTAAAACAAACACAACCAGACCAAAGATGTTCCTATGCATTTGGAGGATTTCCCAATGACTCCTCCTGCGATGAACCTCAGGAATGAGCCCTTTATGATTCAAGTGCATTACATTAGACCTAAAGAACTTCCCATTCCAAAGGTAACACAGAAACAAGAAGCATTTTATTCAAGAAAATTTCTATATGAAATTGCAAACCTGGTCAACCTGGATTTTTTTTATTGACATAAGCCCCGAATAAGGCGACAACTCACTGCTTTGTGAAGGCTTTACTCTTTTAATTCTTTTTTTTTTTTTAAACTGCAGTTCATAGCTCTGAGGAGAGAGCCTGATTGCTGCAAGAGGACTACAACAAACCCGGGAAAGCCAGGACACAAACAGTGCCATAGAACTCTCTGATATAAAAGAAAAATAAAAGTGGGACAGAAAATAACAGGCGGGGATGGCCACGCCAAGAAAATAAAATATATGCACATGTGCAGAGTAACATGCATGTAAAATGACAAAGGAGAAAAGATAGAAAAGAGAAAAATAGTGGGGGAAAAAAAAATAGAAGAAGCAGCAAAAAGATACATTTTGTTGGGGTGTAGAGAAAATGACTCAGCAATCCGTGGGCCTAAGATACAGATCCGGCTAAAATTTAAACATCTCCAGAGATATTGATTAGGTTAGAAATCATAACTACAACAACTGCATAGCAAGGGAAATGACTCCCTCACGACTATAATCAGGAAGACTTGCGGGGAAGGAAATACGAAGGCAGGCATGATTACTGCCTTTAAAAACAACAGCACTGGAGTGGGAGCTGGAAGAAAGCGTGTCATTGTCAGCACATGGCTGCAGGCTGAGCTCAGAGGAAAGGAAAGATAGAAAGCTGTCATAAAAACTGTCAAAAGCTGACCTTCAGATAATCACATAACAGGAGTTAGAATATGGAAAAATGACTAATAATTCATTAGCCAGCATCTACACTACAAGAAAGAAAACAAACACACAGAGCTCTTTTGTTATGGTTTGTTTTTTTGTTGTTGTTTTGTGATTATTTTAGTTTGCTTTTAACTCTTAGACTACTTATTTGGTGATAGCCAAAATAAAAAATAAATCTCTCTTTAAAAGATGCGAAGCAACAACAGAATGGCAAATTCAGCTATGCTGGCTCCTGTAGCAAATAACCCTCAGTTTATTGCTGAGCTGAAGCATGGGCTCTCTCCTCCACAGAGAAAGCAGGATATAATGGATTTTGAGCGTATTTCCCAGACATCACTATACAGAATAAATCGTTAGCACTTGTTTAAGGTCAACCAGAAGAAACAACAATTTACATTGGTATAGCCCACAACAAAGAATTACGTAAAGTAAGATTTTGCCAACAGATCTGAAACACCCATACCAAAAACAATCACCAACAGCTTTTTGTTTTAGTAAGGAACACCTTCAAGCTTAAGTATTTGTTACTCTCTCCTCTTGCTTTCTTTTGCAAAAGCTTAACAGGTTTTGCTGATGAGACCTGTATCACATTGCTCCACTCAGGGACAGCTGCAGCCTCCATCATGCAGGCCAGGCTTGCAGGGCCTGGCTGGCCTACCTGAACCCCAGCAAAACAGCCAGTGGGGCATTAACTAAAACAAACAATCCTGAACCAGTTACACAAACACCTCAGTAAAAACATGCATGTCTGTGTGTGGTGGTAAAATGTCACCAATGCATGGTTTTGGTTCTGGAGGTAGGTTTCTACTTTCAGCTGCAACATGGCCTCAAGAAGCTAGTCATGTTCTATCCAAAATGGAATTATTGCTTTATTAGGAGGGGTGATATTTGAAAATTGACCGATCTGGATTATAGTGGTTATGATTTCTATAAGCTCCCAATGGACAAAGAGATATCAAATCAAGATGCCCAGAAAGGCACTAAAGCAAGCACATGCACCTAGAACCCATTGGCAGGGAGCTGGGAAAAGGCACTGGTTTTCAATTCTTTTTTTTTTAATTTATTTTTTA
>PPHD01029735.1:0-10524 GCA_002909625.1 Bambusicola thoracicus
GAGGAGCTAATTTTAGTTACTTAATACAAAATCAAGAGGACCATTCCTGTTCACAGATAAAAAAAATAGCTAAGAATGGAGCTATGGGTTTTCAAAATTTTTCTTCACTAAGTTAATGGTAAATTTAAGAACATCTAATGTTAAGTACTCTTTACAAAATGACTAATAAACTGGTCAAGTGCTAAATTGAAAATTCTCTAGAATTTTTCCCAGGTATATACATCTGTCATTTTAGATATACTAGAGCAGGGAGAAGAAAAATGGTTTTCTGCTGAAATTATAGATTCTATTAAAAAAAAATTAGAAATGGCATCAGTATGGAACCAAATGGATTTGTTAAAAACTAGAAACAAATTAAAAACATGAACACTATAAGGAAACTTTCTTACTCTGAACTTAAGAATATAATTTTAAGTAAAATTAAAAGCAAATATTCTACTTCAATCTAAATGAGGGCTTTTGTTTAGCTCCACATGACTGTTCTTATTCAGCTTTTGTTTTGGGCCATCAGAAAGGCCATCACTATCCCTCTCCTACCCATCTGGCTGCCCACTCACACATACTTAGTGGAGCATTGTTTTTCAGCTCCATTCTTCACATGTTTCAAACAAATTCGAATGGAGGGCATTGTCACTCCATGAATGTATATTAGAGCTAATTATTCTGACACAGGCACAAAAGTGATACAGATCTTCACCAATCCCAAAATCATGCAATGGGAACGCCAAAGGAAGCATGTAGACAGAGTCACTGCAGTTTGAACTCAGAAATAGTTAGGGATATCAATTTCCATTTGAAACATTAAAATCCATGTCTAAAGCTATCACACCTGCACAAAATGCTTTCCAGCCCCTTAGTAAACAACCAGAGTGGTTGGCATTATTGGTATTAAGCCTAACTGATATATTTTAAGCTTTTCAAGACCATTTTGCTTATGTGGGCAAAACAGTATCAGCACAAGTAGATCGGAGTCAAAATATGGCCTGGGAGTCAAAATGTCATGGCATCACAGGCTCTTTTCAGACGCCTTTAGGTACAAGAACAAGTGAAATTATCATCTTTTCTTTCTTTCAGGTCTCATACAGTGGCATTCTCCTAGCAGAGAACTTCCTTGCCAAGATTACAGTTCCCATCTGTCATTCACCCTTCATGTTTCTCAAAGGAGTTAAAAAGCCTGACAGTTTCCATGAATAACAATGACACATACTCATATCTTGCAAAGAGGCACAAATTCTATCGATAAAAAGAGGGGAAAAATCCCACAGTGTTTAAAGAGTTTTCTGAGCACCGTTTATGACTGGTTTGGAGTGAAGATAGAGCTGCCATTGCGCAAAAGTCATCTACTCTGCTCCTATCACCATGTAATTGCTGAGTGAGGTCACTGTAATTAGGACTATAAACACAAATCAGTTCTGTCACCAAGCTCTCATTCTTTTACAAGCCAGACTCTGTATTTTATTTTACGATATCACTCAGTTAGGTTCCAACACATTTTTATATGCAATTATCGGCAATGTTTATTCATTAAAACTTAAAAAAAAAAACTGCTTAAGCATATTAATTTGAACTTTTTTTTTTTTTTAAGTCTACCCTAAAATCATAGCAGGGAAGCATGTTTTGAAAAAGATGCTCACAAGTAGCACACTGAAAAAGTTCTTTTACTGCTGTGAGTAGTTTTCATGGTAGTGTTAACAAATACAGTTATATAGGTACAGCTACAGATACACATCTGCATGATGTAATTTTCAGACAGACTGCACGTATCCATTTAGTAATAAAGCTTATTTTGTAAATGCTAGAGACAATGGGAAAAAAAAATCTTAAAAAGGACCACAACCAAACTTATCTAAGTTTGATGATTAATAACACAGTAACACATCAACATTTGGTCAACCTCACATCACTCTAAACACTATTCCTAGCACAAGTTAATTTAAATTTCAGCATGAAAAATTTGTTCTGGTCTCTCAAGGTTCTGTTCAGAGAAAAAAAGTTAACCCATATCTTATATTAAATGTCATTATCAAAGAAAAGAGATGACAACTGCGCACAGAACTGCATTTAGGTGCACTTTTCATTATTGGTATAAGTTATTTGGTACTTTGTTTTTCCTTCAGCTACATTATTGAATTTCTGACTGTACTCAGTCAAGTTGACTGGAAAATATACCTCATGTCTTTAGGGGATAGGCACTATTTCAGATTATAATTTAGATATATATTCCTTTTTATGTATAAATTTATCTTCATTGTATACAATTCAGCTCTTGTAGAAGCTGGTCAAGCACTGATCTTGGTGAAAAATATGTTGAATATCATGTCAGTGATCTTGGTGCATGCTAATGACATTTTGAGAGACATCAGCAATAAAGAAAATTAAAATGATATACACAAAGAGCTAGATGGCCTTGAGGATTAAAATAATAAAGCAAAACTGAGTTCAGTACTGTTTGGGGCAAGATAATATATAAAATGTCCTGCAAAAATAAAAGATCCTGAAATTTGGGAGTAAAATTTCAAATAGTAGACTAAAATAGCATAGACTATAAGAAAAAATCTAATTAACATGTTTGAAGAGGGTCTTACTAACTTTATGGTTAGAAAAAAACATTGTGATTATGTGAAATTACAGGGACTTCACTTGATAAATCCAGGGATCCCTTCTGGCCTGAGGAGCTCAGATGACTTTGTCAATCCATTTGACTAATGCTGCTCTTCCCTCCTTACTTAACAAATATTTTGAAGAATTATAAAAGTCTCTGAATTACGTATTCCCCTCCTCCTCAAGGAACTTGTGCATTTTCTTACTTAGCTTTCCAATTGTCCAGTTCTTTCAAGAACATTATGCTTACAATTCAAACTACTGATGGCTTAGTCTCTCTGACAAGTCAGCTACTAAAGGAAAAGAACAGAAGGTGAAGCAGGCAGAGTACAGAAAGAGAAATATTGTTTCTGCCTAACTGAAACCTTATTGAAACCAAGCTGAAATTGGGTCAGAGTACCTTTTAAGGGAAACAGTACAGTGACTTCTACGCATTGAGTCACACAAACCTAGTTTCTCTTTCAGGTGATTCAGAGTAAAGGTCTAAAACACAAAGACAAAATTGGTCTTAAGATTTTTTTCTTTGTTTGCATGTTTTTGTAGGAGCAAGCCATGTGACTCCAGAAAATGATTTTCAGCATGCTTGAGTGTTATGATCAGTATGACTACGTAAGAGCATTGACAATAGGCTAGAAAATATCAAAGCTCCTCAATACACGTAATGATAAAGTGAAACATAAAAAAATCTATTTCTGGGGAGAATCTACCCCCATAGAGGTCCTGAAGTAGTAAGGTCTCAAACACTGTTTTTTGGTTTGGTTTGGTTGGTTGGGGTGTTTTTGGCTGGAATGCCAGAAATTTTCCATGGACAAACCTCCAAAGAAGTTCAGCAGAATTTTATATACCAACAAGTTTCAGAAAATCATGCATCAGTAATGTATTTTATTAAGAGAGTGTTTGAAGTGAGGAAAAATCCAACATTGCACACATTTATGATATCGATTAATATAGCATAGTCCCAGAATGTTTAAAACTCTGGAAACTGAAAATTCATAAATTGTCTCAGGAATGAGTTGCCAATATTTTGAAGCAGAAAAATCTATGACATAATATGATGACCCTGGAGAGGCTTGGTTAGTCATCTTCCCAGGTTAGTCTACACACAGCTATCTGTATCAGACAGAAAAACTGATGACTCTTCCTAAAAGACCCAAAGCATGTCCTGAAACTAATAACTGTCATTCCAACTACTTGCATCTAAAACACAATGACTCTAACATCATGAACTATGTTATGATTTTATTTGATGGAATACTGGGAGATGAGTATTACGTTACATGCCAGTACGTGTGATCATTTTCTTATTCTTCTAACTGCACTGAACTTTTTTTTCATCTTTGTCTTAAGGTGTGTGAGAAAGAAGTTGTTCCCTTTGTGAAAGACAAAAAAATAGAATTTAAAAGCTGAGTCTATAATGTGAAAATGGCAGAGTATGAAACATGAAATATATGCTACATAGGTTTTCAGGATAGAAACAATATCCAAAAGCTTCACCAAGGCAAATCAGTTTTGAGATGTGCACTGAGATGCTTTAGGTAGCAAGTGCACCTTTATGACCACCAAAAGTTCATAAGCATAGCAAAACGATGAGGAAGTTAAAGAACTTCAGAAAATAAAAGAATAAGAATGGGCTTGATGGAGAGCAATTAAAAAACAAAACAAAAAAAGCTGCTTAACTGAGAATTTAGAAGAAAACTTTTTATCCTGTTTGTATTTCTAAATAAAGTTTTCAAAATGCAGTAACCTGTAATTATTACTTTTAATAATTATTACTTTTGATAGCTTAGCAAAATGTCCACTCTTCCTAACTACTTCTCAGTAAAACATTATATGCTTCAAAAAAGTCTTATGACTATCTGAAGTTACAGTACCAATCAGTAAGTTCAGGACAGTAATATAAGACATGTAAGTTTTCAATATGATTCAAGTTGCATGATGACAACAGCGCAGTTGCAGTTACAATTGGTAGCTCCACGGTGGAGCCAAAAGCATGAGCTTTACTCTTACTGCTGAGAGAGAACCAGAAACATGTAAGCATGAGAGCATTCAGCTTCCTAAAGGAACACTTCGTTCCAGCATACTCAGCATAGCAGTGATTTCTTAGACCTATGTGCAACTGAAGAAGTATTTCAAAATTTCTTTTTCATTAACTGAAACAGCTTATTATTTATAAGAGTACAGTCATTAAGTTTCATTGCTGCTGAATATAGATTATGTCATAGGTACACCACAGTAAGGGGAAAATTCCAGACAGGAAAACACACACAAACCAAGCTATTCCACAAAGATTTCAGGCTGTAATCAAATACATACATTCTGTAGAAAGCGTCTTAACTGAAGTGTATAAAATAATCCTTTGTTAAAGGATCACTACAAAATTAGTTTCATGAAGCAAACACTATTCCTCCCTGTTCACAAACGCGTTTCAAAGCACTATGTGTGTCAATCTTCAGTAAAGCCTTGCACTTATTTCCAAATTTGAAAGCTATTCCCTCTTTGAAATTCGATTTTCTGTCAGGAATATATTTGCTAATGCTCAGATATACATGCCAGTGACATGACTAAAAACAATGAAGCAGAATAAGAACAATTATAGGATATTTTGTGCTAGCTGCATACTGCTCTTTCATTTAGGAAATGAAATAGAAGATCGAATTAAAGATGTGAGTGAAGCTGGATGCTGTTCCTCATGCCCTGTTTGATACAGGCATATAGAATGACAGTATCCTAAACCAACAAGCATCTCAGAGAGGGGGGTTCTTGTTGCTGTATTTGCCATACAATATTAATGGTTGCAAACCATTAGTTTGAAAATTTCTAAAAATCATGTTGTCAGAAGAACTTGCTTCTGTCTTAATAAAGCATGTTGGTTTTTGTCCTGTAGCAAGCAAATAGCATTCTGAGGAGAGACGCGCTGTGCCAACAAGAAGTCTCTTTGCACACCGCCTGAGCTTTGCCTGGCTGGTGTACAGAATTATCAGCATTCTCCCAGGTTGCAAGGTATCTTCTCTGGTAACTAACACACCAGGAACTTCCTCATATAGAATCAATAACAGGATGTCACTTTTGCAAATTTCTGCAGATGCAGTTTTCAAGGCTGTGCACTTAAAAATGCTTATAAAGGCAAATGAGCTACAAAAATGCATTAAGCTCTCACTTGTAGGTATAAGAGTCATTTAGTATGTTAGCAATTAGAGGATTTATCAAGTTTTAAGTTATATCTGCAACTGACATGCACATCCTGTGCTCATTTCTGAAGGAGTACCGCCTCCTTTGCAAGTAGATAGAGAATACTAGCAGAGTAGATTTTCATACATAGCTGTTGGCCTATAATGCTCACTTCCCCTCCACTCACTTGAACCATTCATTTAACCATGAGGGAAAACTAGCTATTGAAATACACATTGAGAGTTAGTAGTGAATTTCCATTCGTCTTAGTGTTAGAGGTTAAGTAAACTCTGAAGTAAGAATCAATCCTGAGAAGTAGTTGTTGAACTAAAATATACCTCTCTAATTTGTAAGCTCTTCAGTTAAGAGATGTATCTGCTTAGACAGTAATTCACAGACTGAAGAAAAAGAGCCGGAAACATACTACAGGTAAAGAGAGAGGATCAGCTGGCTGGAGCAGAAGTACAAATGCTGGTGTAAATTGCACAGAATTATAAAGTTATAAGCTGCCTGTAATGACACACATTGTGGTCAGAGAGCTACTTCAAAAACACAGGATTTCAGGATGCTAACAGAGCTGTACAGCTCATTTTGTTATTGTGAATGCTGTAGCCATACTGCTACTGGCATAGCTGGTACAAAGTGAAAGATTTGTTTTTGCTAAACAGCATACAGTATTCCCATAATGGAGGAGGCTCAACAAACAGGCTGCTTCTCCAGTGATGATGATGATAATGAGCTAATGATCTCAGAGACTAGCTGGACATCAAGGAAGCTGTAGCATTAGTGAGGATGCTGAGATGACAACTGTCATACAAACTCCTACTCAGCAGATTGCAAACAGCTTCAGTGGAGCTGACAAGGAATAGAGAGGAGTTCTACTGCACAGCTTACATAACCTCTGCCAGTTACTTTGCTAAGGAAAATAATTGTTTTAACTCCTGAGAAGAGCAAAGAATCTACCTGAAACCTGGTAAAACAAATAAGTCAGATTATTGCAATATTTAAAAGTCATAACAAAGATTAATAATAATAATAATAATAATAATAATAATAATGAAGAAAAAGATGGGGGGAAGTCAGTTTTTACTAGACATATCTGTAATTAAATCAAGTACTGGTACTTCAGAACGTTCAATGTATGCAAATCACCGTAAAAAATACCTGAAAAGGGTATTTAGGAAACTGTTATAATTAAGAAAGTGGACACAAAGATTAGAAAACATATGCTTTAAAAAGTATTAGCAGGACAATTCTCAAGTATCTTTTTTAAAAGCATACAGAAAACTTGTATTTTGGGAAATAGTTTGATTGGCGTATACGGAATACCAAAAGTAGAATAACAGCAATGCTAAATGAAGTAAATAACTTCCAGGCTCACATGTATTGCTTTTAAATGCAACTCTAATTTAATTTGGACATCATTATGCTGAATAAAGATTAATCAATAATTAAACTGAACACTGTTTTGGAATGTACCAGCAACAGCAATAATGCAGTTGCCTGGCGATTTCTCCATGAAGAAAAAGAGCATAGTCCCAGCCACTAAGAATTGTGATGGTACTTAAATTTACAAGAGCGATTTTCCCCAAAAACAAAAACCATCATAAGAAAAACAGCTTAGAGAACAATGTTTAAGGAGAAATATATCAAAAGATATTTTGAAATTCTTAAAAAATAAAATGTCTGTCACAGGGCAAGAATAATCAGATAATGGTTCCATGATCAAGATGAAAGTCTATCCTGATTCAGGGCAATGTGAGGACACAGTACCTAACAGTAATTACAAAACAGCAAGAAAGAAGGAAATAGAAAATAAATCAACATTAACTTGAAACAATGGGATATAGAAATTTAATAAAGGAAGTTAAAGACATTATGAAAAACACACAGTAGAATAGGCTTATAGAAAGATAGAAGATTTAAGACTTAAAGGATCAAATGTGTCGGTGGCAACTAGGAGCATCTTCTGACGAACAGGGCACAGTGCCAGACCTTACAACCAGTTCTGTTTTTTTTTTTCTTTTCTTTTCCCTCCACCACCATCACCAGCAGCAGAGACTCAAGTAGCATCCAAGTATCTTCACAGGGAGAAAACACTGTGCATGCCACTTGAAAGGATTAAGAGTGACAGAGAAAGTCTAAAATCTCATAAATTGGAATGAGAAAATGAGTGAACTTTTAACATCAAATGTGATTAACTGTTGCAACGTATTATTAACAAGATGGGTGGATTCCCATGATGCTTCTCTGGAAGACAAGGTTTACCCAGGAATATTTTGGGATTCCTTATGCAGCTTCTTGCCAAAACATAAGGACCTGTAACTACAGAGGTCAGGCTAAATGCTTCAATGAAACTTTGAGTAATACCATTGCAATAGCCTCTTCACACGTCTTACTAGAGGAGATAAATCCTTGGCTGTATGCCCTGGGTCTGCTTCACGTTGTTAATCACTCTGTAATTTCCTTTAGTGAATATATTGACTCGAGAGGTTCAGCCTCAGAACGTTTCTTTACCTTTATACCTCTGCTAAATATCTATAGCTTTCCCTGTGCTAGGAATAGAAAATAACTATTACTTTTAGTGTTTTACTGTTCTTGGTATCTCTTCATTTTCTTAAGCCTGAAGTAGTAGACGGATTCTTTGAAAGAAACTTTAAATTTGTTGAAGGATTTAAAAATCTTTTCCACATAGTAACTGGGAAGCTTCTTTCTAGAGATTTTTAGATCCTTGCAATTCTTCTCCACCTCCAATCACTCTCCAGAAATATTACCTCTATGAAAAATAAATTAAATGGAGAATTAAGCATCCTTTTCCTTACACATCTTTCTGTATTAAGTGCTTCAGCAGCCCTTCTAGTTTACTCATACAAAACAAAAAAACATTTATCTATTTTTCTGAAGTTTTGTCTATGCTATTGAACATAGAAAATGTCAGAAAACCAAGTAATATAAAACCATCAGAGTTTGTGTCTAAACCATGAAATTTCTGTCTGTAAAAATACTATTTCATGAGCTGATAGTACTGCAATTAAAATCAAATACAATTTTCAGTACAAAGCATAAGACAGCAATAAATTTTACTCACAATCTGATGGGAAGCTGGGACAGCCAGTCCCCATTTAAGAAGGGTATGGATGATGGCAGATCTAATGGCTCACACGTAGTAAAGTACTTTAATGTATTTTAAATTTCAAAGCATATGCTTTGAAGCTCTTTCCAAAGGTGGAAGCTGTACTAAAAAAAAATATACACAATGAGTTAAGGTACAAGAAGAACTACAAGAATAGTACAAATAACAGTAACTCTTTCTTATCTCCTAAATGCCTGTCTTAAAAATGGTATTTAGACCCAAGTGTAACACCTAGGAAGAGTAGTCACAGGATAGATCCCATCGCACTGTAACCAAAGTGACTTTTTCTACTGCCAGAACTGTGACAAAAAGCTGCAGTGTCAGGCTTACTGGCATTCCTTTCCAAAGATAAGCAAAAGACTAACCTATAAAACTATATAAAACATACATATGTATACTAGCTACCGCTTTGTGCAGAATGCAACATTTCTTTCTCCCTAGTGCTCTGGGGCACAAAACATTTGTTGGGTTTTTCTTTGGACTTCTCTCAAATTTAAACTCCCCTTCAGGGCTATCAGATGAGTTGCCCAGAAGCAGCTCAATGGAGCTTGAAATACAGCAGGTGCTGAAGGGATGCTCTTCCTTGCCAGTAGCTGTAGCATGTAGCAAACTTGATTTTATTGGCTTCTAAGGCAGTGAATCCGCCCTCATTTTTCACCACATCCCCAGGCATGCTACTGATCACTGACATTTAACCTCATTGGAAGCTGCAGCTACCTGTAGCTCTTCAAAAAGATGCAACTGGCAAGTTGATCCAGAAATTTGTCTCAAACTTCAGCTCAGGAAGTTGTATTTAATCTATCTGCTGTCTGCATGAAAGAAAAGAAATTCATTCTTAAAAATATACCCACAGACTTTGGAATGTAATACGGAAGAACAATTGATCAGACTGCAACTGCTTGCAAAAATATATTACATTTCTGTAGACAAAAAGGAATCAAAGACTTAAGGGAATACTGCCAACTTACACAACCTTAGAAAATGAGAACATTAGAGCTTTGGAATTCCAGTAAAGAAATACAGTCCCTAGCTGTTACAGTATTTCTCTCCAAGTCTTTTTTGTTTCCATCTTTTGTCAGAATGGTGTAGGAATGGGTAAATACGTATAAGTGAGGATGTTGCTTGAAACAGATAAATCACATCGCATAAAGTGCATCCAGTTACTTTTGTGTGTGTGTGTGAGCGTACACACATGGAAATGTTAAATTTAGACAGATTTTAATTTTCATTCCAGTTTGACCTATACGTAGTCCACTGCAAATACGAAGTAAAAACATCGCATAAATTACCTTACACACCACTTACTGTATTTGCTTCCAATGGGAAAAGAAGGGAAAGTGGAAAAACAGTCTTAAGGATGACTAAGACAAATAGTTGGAACATAGAATCTGCAGACTTGACATAAACTGCTATGTAATTTGTCAGAAGTGTTGATTTCTGGAATATTTGGTGAAGATGTAAACAGCTATAATGTACGATGATACACGTATCTAATTTTCAAGTGGTACAGAATTATAGTTAAAGCTTTTCATACAAATAACTAATTATAATAACATTTATCTATAGCCTGTATGGATTCATTCAGAGCACCAGAAAACAAAGAGAAAGAATTATACCTCACC
>PPHD01029738.1:0-10522 GCA_002909625.1 Bambusicola thoracicus
AAATGGAGAAAACATCTCATTTTAGAAAAGGAGGTTAAAATCACCTGCCCTGACCCACCATTATTTTGTTATCCCATGTTGGATAAATTGCTGAGATATAAAGGGGTTGTGAGAACAAAAACATATCTGAAAATTTGATTTTTTTTTCCTTAGGTTTTGGAATTTATGTTTGTTTTACTTTGCACATTACATGTCAGGTATTGGATTTTCTTTTTGGGGATTAAGTATTTTTCTTATTTGTGTTACTATTAAAACTAAATGAGCGTCATCCAGTGATGAAGTTTTACTGGAAATAAAAGGCTTAATCTGCTAAGGTATAGCAACCCATTGTTTTCCCTTTGGAGTTGGTGCCTGTTTTATTTATGAGTGAAGGTAAAGATCAGGAGTTATTTCCAAACAGATAAACAAAATAATCAGTTCATAAACTGAGGAAAATCATGTTTACTTTAATTCATATTCTGACTACTCATGCATTATCTGTCTTATTTAGAAGCGCTGAAAGTTCTTTTCATCCACCTCCCCCCTTTACATTTGTTGAAGTGGAAATGTTACTTTTCTTACTTCAGTGGAAAGCCCTGTAAGATTAATAGTTTCACTGTTTCATTACAGTATAATTCTAAAAGTGATTAGAGAATTCTAAGGAAACTTTATAGCAGAATCAATATAATAATTCTAATTTATATGCATACTTATAAACTTGCTGGGAAAAGTCTCTGCTCATAGGTAAATAACTTGCTTTTTTAGGCTTGAATGAATAATAGAAGCTGCTGTGAGAGTGAATAAAATTAAACAAAGACATTCACTAATGCACTGAAGATGGGGAACAAAAGTAATTCATCTACTGTAGGTCATAAAAAGGATAACCGTATGTAGAGAGCAGTAAGAATGCTAAAACCTGTAACTTGATGTTACTTGTGAGACAAATAGTGCTGTAAAACCCAGCAGAGCATAAGTGCATGGGCAGTAGAAATATTCATTATAAAGTAATGTGGCATTTCGTTTATGGAAAGTACAAAACTTTTAAGAACCCTCTTGCCTTTTTCTTCTGCTAGAGCAAAACTGTGACATCTTAATGAAACAATATTTTGGTTTTAAAAAAGTAAGAATAATAATGTTGAACCATGGTAATAGGAAGTATTATGAAATGGACTTAAGACTTAACTGCAGTTCTATAAGATACTCAAATTTATCTTCTACATATTATAGAAGGCTAGGAGTTCTTCCAGTAAATTCAGATTTTACTTATCTTTTTCTCATTTTGCTTATTTGGTTGATGATGACTCGGTCAGTACTAAGTTAAAATAGCTGATAGATATTAAGATGTCTATGTCCTAGAAAATTGTGGGTTTAATTTTTTACTAGAAATAATTGCATTGTGATTCTTCAATGCAAATTAGAAATCTAGCTGCACAGTAGTTTTTATAGCACTTAGCCATTAAAAGCACATTCAGAATGAAATGGGACTAACTATAACATTTGGAAAAAGTGAACCAGCTGCCTTAATTTCCAGGTCCTGCAGAGCTGCGGGTCTAAAACAAACTGAGAAATAGCTGGGAGAAACGTTCACTTGAAGGTGTTTTCATGGAAGCTGATCTTTTCATTTTAGTTTATTTTGTTGTTGTTGTTGTTTTGGTTAATATATGCTTACTGATTCTGCATTTAGGATTTCTTAGCAAAATGGAGCAATAGTAGTGATTAATATGCTTAGAACAATTGTATATTCATTTAGATGAAAGAAAAGAGAAGATGAAGTTATTCTTTGTGGCAAGTGTCTCTTCTAAGTATGTGAAATATAAACATTTATTAACTAATCAGAGGAAGAAAATAATGTTTTGTTAAAAGTAAAGGAAGTATCTTCTGTCAAAGTTGTTGAAGCTTTTTTTCTCATCTGAGTGATGCTTCAGACGGGCTGATATGGGTGAAATTTATGAAAGCCCTAAGGTAGAGATTTTATTTCCATGTATGTATGTAGTGGAACTTCAGGGTCTTTGTTTGTTTGTTTGTTTGTTTGTTTCCGTTAACATTTTGGTTTTAACTAATACACTTAATCTACTGGAATAAGTGGAAATAAAGCAATGAATTCCAGGTCATTAAGTAATGAATACTAAATGTATGACAAACTTATACTATTCTTTCCTCAGTTTCCAAGTTGCTCGTTTTTGTGTGGCATCAACTTGATTGTTCTACAGCAATCTTTGGGCTTTGTAAATTCATAATATCTTTGTGATTATGAATACACAAATGTTTTTTCAAAGATTTATTTTAGGTTAATTCCATGCTTAAATTGATTTGATTAAAGGAGATCTGTGTGAACATATGGAACAGCTGCTGGGATGGGCTTCTCAAGTACTAACACAGATAATAAACTTGAAGTAAGAGTTATCTAGTGAAGGTAAAGTACCCTGTCTGGGTGCAGGTCTGCCTCCTTGCATGAGCAGTAACAGGGCTGCTGTGATCAAGAAAGGATTTTACAGGTCATTTCAGAGTCTTAAAAATCTGAAATAGGAAATACTTAGTTCCTCTTGAAAATTTTTGTAAATTTCTCTGTTGCAAGAATATTTGTAAGGGCTAGATATCAATAATAATAATAGTAGCATCAACACGGGTATAACTATGCCTTTATGGCAATTCTCTATGAAATGGTGAGCTAATATTTTATTATATTTCAATCATTCACAGTACTTCCATTGGCTTCTGTGGTTTTTGAACATAGCCTTTTTCAGCTATCTTAAACTCTGTAATGGAATAACTTCCATTTTTTCTAATTAACATTCTTTTTAGAAGGATGTTTTACCTTGGAGCTCATGGATTAACGATTGTATTATTGAACAAATTAATGTTTCTTGCCACTGTTTCTTGCTGACTGACAGAGGAAAAAATCTTTTAAGATGAACGAGGACATATCTGACAATTTTTATGGGCAGAAATCACCTGTTCTCATGAACATGCAGCTCTTATATCTGAACTTCTATTATTTCCCATTGTGCAAGTATGGTATATTAAGGCGAAGTGGACTTAGGATTTTTCAGAAGATAAATGTAGATACCATTCACAAATTTATATTTAAATATGGAAAATCTTGCATAACATTTCTCATCTGAAATTCAACTGTGTAGTCAACAGATCCTTGTGAAGCCTTGCAAAGAGCACTCACAGTACTTTATGTAGAATAAATTCTGTTTGCTATGTATTTAGGAAGTGTACTGGGGTCTAAAGGCAGAGGGACTATGAACGTGTAGGAAGTTATTTATAAATGTTAGCAGTTCATGTACGAAACAGTCATGGCTGTTTTTTAGGCAGCTGCTAATCTCAAGGCCCCTTATGTTATTGTGTTGTATGATACTTGTTCCACCCCATGGTGAGGCTTGGGTGATCGTGCTGCTGTTTTCCAACCCAAGAAGTTGGCACCCTGGCAAAGCATAAGTAGTCCCCATGCTTTCTTTTGAGGGAATCAGTCTCCTCCAGGTATTGTACTGTATTGTTAGGGTTTGTCTCTGCATGTGTCATGAAAGATCAAAAAGACACCTGATCTGTCACATATTAATCCATTAAAGGTAAAATATGTTGATCAGAGTTGGATTTCTTTGGGGGCAGAATGTGCTATATCTAAAATAGGCAAGTAATAACTTTGTATCATTAATCATTTATAGGCTAGTAGGAGAATACAGGCTCAACTTAATCCTTTTGGACATTGATGAGTGCACGCTGCCACTTTAAATAATGGCATAAAAGGCATCACTGCTACCTAGTATGGATTTACCATAGTAAATGAGTTTGAGTTACTGTACGCATTTTGCTTTCCATACCCTGTTATCAATAACAGTCCTCAGGCTTCACAAAGGGCAGTACAAGCAGGAAAAGAATAATTGCCATTCTGCATGGAGCCAGTTTATTGATGAGGTGGACAGAAGTAATATTTTTAGCCTGCTGGGTGTCCATCTGTAAGCAGTTTCCTGGAGCTGCCACTTCTCCTTTCTCTGGAAACTGTTATGGCTTTGTCTGCCCAAGTGAAATAATGAGATCCATCTATCAAACAGAGAACAAACAATAAACTCTATACCTTCCAATTAATTTGTTTTTCACCTCTGTTTACCAATGTGCATGCAGTTAACTATCCATCATATTATATGCATGTAAAGAATTACATTTTTCAAAAGGTTGAATCTATTAACCCTTGTGCTAGTAAAATATATCTGCATGCCCTCCAGCTAAACAGGCTTGAAAAAAAATCAATCCTTTTGAAGTGCCACTACCTAACAACACAGAGCATGATGTAAAATTATACCACCCAAATCTTAGGTCTCTTTCCTCTGTTATGTTAATGAGACATAGTGAATAAGAACATACTTTTACCAAAAAATAAAAATAAAAAATTAATAATTCAGTCCAGCTCAACCAATTATAGTGTGTCATTTTGAGATTTAATATCTTTGCATTAAGTGTAAAAATCCCTCAGAAAGTGTGCTGAGCACTACTTGAAGCTGTAGTGCCTTCTCACTACATTACAATAATTTACTTGTCCTAGCTGTACTTCCATCTTTGAGGTTTTTTATTATTCTTGTATGGGGATTTTCAATGAATGGGGGAACAGCTGTGCCAGATGCTGCCTGAGCTATGTAGTCCTCTTTGCCATTGATATGGTAATACAAGGATTTGCTTTTTTTTCTTCTCAGAATACTGGTATGCTATGGCATTTTGTTTTTGTGTACAATCTTACCATTTGTATAATGAAGAGGCACTGTAATCCAGATATTATTCATCCACTTAAACAGGTTTGTGTGCTATTTCTATGAGCAAAACATGTGAGTTCATTTTTTTCAGGGCACAGATGGCATATGAAAATAAATCTGAAGAGCCAACTAGATAGAAACATTAAAAATCTGGCTTTGTACCACACACACAGAGGCATACACACACAATTGGCTCCAAGAAACCATCCAATTCCTAATATTTCATTAGCTTTTAGTTCATTAAAGGTTTGAACACTGGGGATGATCCAAAACAGCGTAGACAGCCTTCTCAGAAAATGTCTGGGAAATGCCTAGTGATAGAAAAATAAGTGATGCCTTAGATCTTGGGAATCTGTCTGTCTGGTGATGAATAATGCTGTAGGAATGGCTCAAGCACTGGACCATTGCCATGTACCCCTCTGAAATACAGTCAAATTCCTTTGGGGAGAATCTCATTTGCTTTTTAAGAAGAAGAAGAATCTCTGTTGTGAAGGAAAAGGTTAAGAGGCTTCAGAACTGAAGTGTGAAGAAAGGAAAACAAGATGAGGAAGAGATAAAGCCAAGAAGAAAATGTCTTCCTGTGCATTTCTCTCCAGATCAAATCAATTTCTATCTGCCCTAAGTTAAACAATTGTTAGATGACATTTTATGCAGATGAATCAACATGTTCTCAATTATATTTGTATATACAATATCTAACATGCAGTCAGCATTTTAACTAGAATTTTTTTAGCAAGCTGCTCTGAGCTCACCCACAAATATGTCATAGAGAGAAGTCTGTATGTTTTGAGTAAGTGTGAATTAGAGGGGCAGATGTATAACCTGGGAAGATTTCCAGATTCATCTTTCTTAAAAGTGGATGTGTTTAGTGCTGGCTGTGCTTAACAGGATTATTCTTTGAGCCACAAGCCTTTAGAACATCATTACCATGATCATAATTCAGAAATAAGTCCAGACTCACCAACAGATATATTTGAGTCCTGGCCTCAGCTTCAGGAATTGGTAAGTCTTCAAGAAGAGAATGTTTTTGCTGCTCCCTGGTTATTTCTGTCTTAACAGTGGGAAGCCAAATAGTCAGCTAGTAAGAATTGGCACAACTCCATTCAATTTAATGCTTAGCTAACAATCTACATAGAAAATAGCACACTTATTAGTCACAAATTTCTTAAGCATCTGAAATTATGAAAAGCTCCCCTGCTTTTCTGTCTTTTGTTTTCCCATCTGCTTGCAAGTTTATGATTTTAACCTCTGTCCTTTATTACCTTTATATTGTTCATTGCTGCCTTTTTCTCTGAAGCAGCAACAACTCCATATGTAAAGCTGGTCCTCAGTCCCAGATCTCAGTATAGTTCATTTATTCTGAACTTCAGTACAATTTCTTTTAAAGCTATCTATGCAAAGTACCTTACTGTAGGATCATACTCTTATTTCAGTAGGACTGGAACTAGATGATAATGTCAACATATACATACAATTTCAAAGGAATCTCTCATGTACATTGCAACCTACCACAAAGGATTTCAATATTAACTTCTGTGATTTTAGTAATAACTCTCTGGGAAAAGATTGCTCATTACTCAAAGTACACAATCACTCTAGATTGGCAAAAACTCAGAAGGTTATGTTCTGAAGTTTCCCAAGTAAATATATGTTTGGAGATTCCAGGCCCTCAAGTTCTAAACTTTGAGTATCAGATAGGGAAATATGATTTCCTGAATATGTTAAAAGAATTTTGAAGTGTGGATTCTCATAAAATGGAAGCTAGAATGTACAAAGGCTGCACTGAAACTAATGTGTTCTGTATTATGTTGGGCCACAACATCAGAGGTGGACGTTGGTGATATGGCAATAGAGGCTGAACCTTCCTGCTGGTATTCTGTTACATTTTGTAAGGGTGTGACAAATGGCAGCAGAGGGGCAATCTGACAAAGTGGTGTCAGACATGGAAGTGCGTATGAGACAAAGGTATGTAATTTAAATCCTCAGTGTAAAAAAAAATATAAAAAAATGCACCCATTTATCAACGCTTGCTGAACATTTCTGGAGACTGTACAGTGGATGTGAGCACAGTGAGGCAGTGGGTGGTGTATTTCAGTGCTGGCAACGGTGACTTGAAAGTCAAGCTACATTCCAGACACCCATGTACGGATGTCACATCATAAAATGAAGAGTCTTGTTCAACTCATCATGCAAATTGGCTAATAGCAGTGAATATGTTGAAAACATGTTTTATAGCTGAGAATTTGCTCAGTTAGATAGTGTTATCACGCTCTTTATGTCTGTTATATTTTTCATGGAAATAATTAAGAGATATTACTTTCAGAGTGACCTACCTTTTGGAAAAGGTGGGCCAGCAATGTGAGGCAATTGAGTTACTCTTTATGTAATTGAGGAACTGGAGAATGTATTGAGCTCTGTCTAGGGATAAATGATGGAATAGAGAGCTTACAGGTGAGAATTTGAGTCAGATTAATGTGGGTGATATGAATGTGAGTGTTTAATACAGGCCGCCTATTCAGGATACTGGGTGGATGAAACAGGGCTGTAAATAGGATTGCATCCCTAAACTTCGACCTTTTAAACGAAGTACTTGGAGGTATCCTATGAGTTAGAGCACTGGAATATAAGAGGGCTCAAGCAAACTGCTTCTTCCAAGCTCAAGGCTGGTGCATCCTTGAGAGTAAGAAGTAAAAGTGACAGGAGACGTGCATGGATGAGCAAGGAGCTCATGAAAAAACTCAAATAGAAGATGGAAGTCTACAGAATGTGGAAAGGAGGTTTGGCCACTTGAGAGAAATATAGGAATGTGTTCTGGGCAAGCAAGGGTATAATGTGGAAGACTAAGGCCCACTTGAAATTAAATCTAGTGAGGAAGGTTAAGGACAAGAAGGCCTTCTTTAAGTATATCAATAGGATAAGGAAGATTAGGGAAAATGTGGGCCTGCTGCTGAATGATGTGGGTGTCCTGGTAGCAGAGAGCACTGTGAAGGTGGAGTTACTGAACACCTTCTTTTCTTTACTCATTAGTACTAGGACTGGCTCTTAGGAATCTCAGACCCTGGAGATAAGAGAGAATCTGGAGGAAGAAAGACTTCTCCTTGTTATGGGATCTGGTCAGAGATCATCTAGGGTAACTCTATGCACAGAAGTCCATGGGCCCTAACAGGATACAACTCTGAGTTCTTAGGGAGCTGGCAGAAGTGATCACCAAGCCATTCTCTATCATCTTTGAAAGGTTGTGAAGACTGTGAGAGGTGCTTGAGGGCTGGAAGAAAGCCAGTATCGCTCCAGTTCTCAAAAAGGAGGACTTGGGAAACTACAGGTGAGTCAGCCTCACCTCCATTCCCAGGAAGGTGACAGAACAGTATATTATCTCCAAGCAAGTGGAAGTTTATCAGGAGGAGTCACCATGAATTCACCAAGGGGAATTCATTCTTGACCAACCTGGTAGTCTTCTATGATGTCTGTCTGAGTAGATAGAAGGAGAGCAGTGGATATTGTGTACCTTGACTTCAGCAAGTCTCCTATAAAAGATTCCTATTACATCCTCATAGGTAAGCCTAGGATGTGTGGGATAGATGAGCGTACAGTGAGGTGGACTGAGAACTGGCTGACTGGCAGAGCTCAGAGGACTGTGATCTGTGGTGCAGTCTTGTTGGAGGCCTGTAGCTAGTGTTTTTCCCTAGGGGTCAGTACTGAGTCTGATCTTGTTCAACATCTTCATCAGTGATCCAGATGAAGGGATAGAATGCACTGTCAGCAAGTTTTCTGATGAGATGTACCTGGGAGGAGTGGCTGACACACCAGAAGGCTTTGAGACCTAGACAGTATTACAATATCTGAGAGACCAAACCATTCTACTCTACGATAGCAAGCCGTATTTGGAATTAGCAGGATGCATATTAAGAATGTCTGCAAACCTTTGCTGTGATAATCTTGCAGAAACAGGTCTACACTGCTCATACTAATGCATTTCTCCCAGCAGACAGCCCTTACACAAATGTTCAACATTCTACATACTGTCTGTAGGTAGCAGTTCACCACTACTGCCCTGTTCACCATTAGTTTTTAAAATTATCTTGAGTTTTTAAAAAATCTCTTTTACCAAGTATCCTTTTATTTGTGGCTACGTGTAATTAGAGTTTTCAATCTTGCGTGTCTACAGCATGCAAGTTTAGTCAGCCTCCTTCATGGTGGGTATAAAATGATATGAGTAAAATAACACGGAATGCAAAAAAAAAAAACAAACAACAAAACAACAACAAAAAACAAACAATATCTCAGCAGCTGAAGTCAGTTTAGAGAAATTGAGGAAAAAATCCTGATCTTTACTCGATCTTTAGTCTGTAGCCTAAAGTAAAATTTAAGTAGTAAATGAAAGAATCAGATTGCTGAACACTGTGGTTTTAAGGTATCTGGACACATGAAACATTTGTATGGATTTTTTTTGTTGTTTTTTTTTTGTGCTTCAAATATTGTGTAATTGACCAATATGGCTGGTGCACTGCTACAAGGAAGTGTGTAAAATGCAGGTTTCCAAAACAGATCCTTCAAGCTCTACAGTAGATAAGCAGCCTGGCCACAGTTTACGTAGTACTTGCATGTGCAGCTTTGAGCACCTAGCAGACTTGTCATTACACACTTAAGATATTGTCACTTAAATCATCAAGGTGACTTGGGGACTTAAGCTTACTAACGTACTTAAGATGCTCAACATTAGAGAAAGTTTAAGGAACTAACTCAAGTGCATTTTTTAGTGAGTGAGATTTTCACTACGGTGGGAGGGAGATGACACCATGTTTGTCTCCAGAATGAAACAAACTTTTTGTGAATGCTACAACTTAGAAGTTCTGTAGTAAAAATATATCAAAAATTGAAAAGAAAAGGAAAAAAAAGAGGAACTATGTTCTTTCTTATTTTAATTTGATACTTGCATGATCCTAATTAGCAGTTCTGAAGGATAATTTAAAAAGATGCTAGATATAGCTACTGCTGCATGATTAATATTTTTCAAAACCAGAGGATTCGATGTGATACCTGATGTGTGATGGACTGCAAATTGTAGAGGAAGTTAGGTTTTGAATACTAAAAGTAACAATTAAAAACAAACAAACAACAACAACAACAACAAAACCCACAGCATTGTATTTGGAGCTATTTGAAATATGCTATATTAAGAAAAGATAGAAGTGCTGCTGTCTTGAGTCATTGTCTGTTGTTTCTATTTATTTATTTATTTAATGAAAATGGAATTTGTTGAAGAAATACTTGATTTGGAAAAAAAGTGAATTGATTGTTCTATGAAAAAGGAATCTGATTTGCAGTGCTTCACTTAAAGTGGGATCTCTCAAAACATCAGCCAAAAATCACAGCAAATTAGAAGGAAAATCAGCAGAGAACAAAATAATCAGATGGAAAGTTCTGGCCAGAGAAGAAAAGCTCTCTTCATTTTTGAAGAGAAGATATGGAGAAAGTATGAGTGTTAGGAGTTAGGAGTGAGGAGTTAATGAATCAGGGAAGACAGTGCCTGGCAAGCATTGAAGGAGGGAGGAAAAAGTCATCAAATGCATAGAAAGCAGTTCCTTGTCTTTAAATTTGTATAGCATTTTTAACTTGTCTAGGCTGATGCATATATTTCTAGGAAGTAAAATCCAAAGTAAGTATTGCAGGTAAATAAATGATTGAAGCATATGAATGTGGTACAGTATGTATGATGATTCCATTAGTGAACTGAGCTAAGTGTTGTTACAAGTCTATGTAGATATGTAGATATGCTTACTATTTTTTTTATA